>VSMD01093042.1:0-23111 GCA_008750895.1 Mirza zaza
AATGCTAAAAAGACGATAGGTAAGATGAAGAATGGCAGCTGATGATCAAAATTGTCAAGAAAGAGGTTTAATGACTTTGATAAAAACTACAAGGCCAGGGATAATGACAGAAAACATTTAAACAACAACAAAAAAAGAATATGCAGAATCTGGTTGACCCGTATGTCATGCAGGGTACAAAAACAAAAGCAGTGCAAAAACTAGGAAGGATGCTATCTCACTGATTTGGAATGTGAGAGAATGAGAAGACCATGGGAAAGTATAAGCTTATTATCTTCTATCTTCTTTTAAAAATTACTATTAAAGGAGTCCTATGGGTTATGACCATTAAAAGATATTAGTAAATTTACTTCAGTATGCTTTAGCACTTCAGATCTGAGACATAATCTAGGAACTGCTATATCAGCCTTTCAATATTTTTCTTTTTCACCTATTCTTCTTCACTTTATTTTTTGCATTCTTTTCATTTTCTCTATCTTATCAAGGTCACCTTCTTCTTTCTCAACAATTGAGGAAAATCTAGTAAAAATTAATTTGCAATTTAAAAAGTTAGGTCTCACTTCTGAAATCATTGAGATAGAGTTTTTTCTTAGCTTCTAGAAATTACACCAATGAATCAACCTAGTTTAAGTTCCATGTAACTTTAGCTAACAATTAGACCATAGTCAAAGGTGACAACACTGAAATTAGAAATAACCCCTTGACTTCTGTAGCAAATGTAGACACATACGGTGCTGAACTAATTTGATTATGGTGAAATAATCTAGTAAGACATTCTTTTTGAATGGCTCACAATCAAAGTTCGTTATAGATAATAAAAATGACATATGGGTTTCCCATCACACTTTTATCCTGTGTAAATGATTTTCTCTCAATTAAAGATTCATGGCATACTTTAAGTCATATCTCCTCAAGTTTATACATAATATAGAAATCTCTTTACCATGAAGCATTTTATATGATATTAGCATAGGCAATTCCTCCCTTGTGGTATGTTTCAGCACATCCTGTTAATTTACTAGTAGGTAATATTTTCATTATAGCAATTTCTTGTGATAACATTAATTAGCATCCAAGAACAGGCTCTCCTAATCTATACTATTTGACTCAGGTTTTTGTTGTTATATTAGCATTTTTTGACCTTGTTTTCACAATAGAACTGCTCGATAAAAGAAAAGCAGCCTTATCTTCTCAGACCCATTACCCTCATGGTATCTGTTCTGAGCACAGCCCTGTGTGTAAAGGAGATCAACAGACTATTCCATTTCACCTCCTTCTCTTTTTGACTTTTGGGCATTCTATAAAGTATGTTATTCTTCATTCCCAGCTGACTGAATTTTATTGTTAAAATCTCTTTGAATTTATCTTGTGCCAGAAATTATGTGCTTGCCAAGTGTTGTAGGTCATTTTGCATTTCTCTAAAGGAAAAAAGAAAGACGAGACTTTGCTTAGAAAATGATTTGTCTTAAAGAATTGGCAAATCCTCAGGATAAAGAGAAAACTATAAAGGTAAATAAAAGACATCAATAGATCCAGTTTAACTCCTATGTTGACTATGGAATCATGGAATAAAGATGAAAACTGTCTTAATATCCATCTAGTCTAAATGCTCATAAATGCAACAATCAAACTTTGTGGTCATCCATCTCCCACTTGAATAGTTCCCAAGAGAGAATTTTGCCACTAACTGCTTGTTCAGGAATTTGAGCAGCTCCTCTTCTCCTTTGCCTACCCAGATGGAGTCACTCAGGTTAAGCATGGACATACTTAGTGTCCTTTCCTTCTCCATCCAACCCTAACCAAGACAGCCCATATCTTATGACCACCATCCCCATCAGCAAATAATGTCTGAGGTTAGTTGCACTAATGCGAGCTTAGTATGAGGTGGTCCTGGTATGACCCCTAACCAATCAGGTACTTTTTGAGCTTCAGGCTTCCAGTAATCTCTGACATCCTTTCCCAGAACCATGAGTAGGCTTATCACTGATTACTCAAAGAGAGTTCCAATCTTGTATAAGGGTTGAAGCCCTTCCCTAAGTCCATGTTCATTCACAGAGAATACCAAAAGACTAGTTTTTGGTAGATACTTAACTCTGAAAGGCTGGGATTTATCTCAGCCACAAAATTAACACAATCAAGTTTATTTGGCTAATCCCTGCGTGACTCCACTCTAATATGGAAGCAAAACAACTCAGCTAGTTCCTCTTTAAGTGGTATGCTTCCAAGTGAACAAAAGTTTGTGTTCTTCTAAGAACAGAAAACTAAATTCTACTCATGTTCTGAATAACTTCATATCTGTTAGTATAGCATTAAAAGAACATTAAATTTCTAGAATCTACACCATACTGTGAACTTTCATATTTTAAAAATGTATCAGTTGTGCTAAAAGTAGATATTCAGCACTAGTAAGTCATTTTCTGTAACTAGATGGAGTTGGGTCTCTTTTTACCTGCTTTTGTGCAGAGTCAAAGATTTTAAGAGTTCCAGGAAAAACATTTCTGCTGCCAAATTCCTGCCTCAAACCTAACATGGCCACCTATTTTCCTATGGTGAGGAAAGTGCAAGTTCGTGCACCCTATAAAAATGAAGCATTAAGCCATTCCACATACTGAAGTGTTAGTTGGATTATCACTTCATGTTAGCTCTGAGGGAACTATCCCTGAGTATGACTCTTCAGAAAAGCAAGTATTAAGTACAAGAGCCCTAGAAGCTGACTTTTGCTTTTGTCATGCTCCAAGGTGAAATACCCCCTCATGTGACAAAGCTAATAAAAGCCTTTGGCAAACCTTTATAGAGACATTCTATGAATGGGAATAATGGTACTTACCATTGGCCAATTGTCCAATCTCCTACTTTACAAATGAAATTTATTTTCCCTTGTGACCAGTGAGGAAACAGGTTGCAGAAACAGAGTTTGAGTAACAAGTTTTAGGTCACATAGGAAGCTAGCACATAGTAGAGACAGTCTTCACAACCAGATCTGTCTGGCTGTATAGCTTATGTTTTTTCCATAACAAGATTTGATCTCCTGTATTATATCTCCTTGTACATCACGTAAATTCTAGCAGACTTTGCCACTACCCATCCAGGATATAAAGACCTGAAAACTCACCTTATCTATGAAGAGGAATGGCAATGCTATCAGAGCTTTATGCTATGATAAGCAATGAGGAGGTGCTAAAGGGGTATAGATCACAGGAATGCCATCCTTGCTGCCATTTAGAAGAAAGAAGTGAGGTAAGCAGAAATTAAGACCACAAGTCTAGAATTCTGTTGTCAATCATTTATTTTCATGATTACATAGCAATTTCTTTTAATTCCTCACAACTATCTCATAAGTTAGGTATTCTTATCATTGTTGTTAACATCACTTTCGTTTTATAGATGAGATTAGAAAAGTTCAAATGATCGACCCAAGCGATAGACTAGATCCAAATTTCAGATTTTCTAACCCCAAATACAAGCTCTTTCCACAGTATTAGGCCACTTTTAGCTAAGTATCACAGAAATATATTGTCCCATTTGCATGACAATGGAACTATAAAAATTCACATTGGGTGATGGGGAGCAAAAATAAGAGGCTTGAGCTCTGGTAACTTGGAGGTAAGGAATCAAAGAATCAGGGAGCTTGATTACAAAATTGCAGCATACACTTGGCTGATGACCCAGTTCAACTCATCTGGGTTCAGACTTTCTGACAAGTATCATAGGGAAGTGGGTTTGCACAAATTATTTTTTTGTTGGCTCCTCCTCCCAGGAAATGACCCCAGCATGGGGATCTTTATGCATAACTAAAGAGAGAGGATAAGACCCAATATTGAAATCACAAGGCCAGTTATTTAGCTCTAAGGAGACAAGTGGAAGGCTATGGTCAGAAAATTATCCCAGGGGTCAGAATTTAAAGATTCAAGAAACAAATTAGGAAAAAAAATGCAAGGTGAGATAACATTGGAGAGGCAGACCATGCTCAATGCCGGGAAAGAACTCTTACTGCGTCTATAGGGCTGCCCTGTTCAAGGACATAAGGGGGAAGAAAAAAAAATAAAGTGTGTTTTAGGAAATAAATATTAAAGATTGTTTTTATGGAAGAAAAACCTAACAGACTATTTTGCTATCTTATAAATTGGGAGTTGGAGACCCTGAGAAATCCATTTACTTACAGATACCCAATCCTATACCTCCTTGGTTAATAGCAGTGACAAAAGAACTCTAAAGCTACATGAACATTTTCTGGTCCTTACACAAGGACAGGTACCTATGACATCTGCATCCTCGATGAAATAGGACTGACAGTGAAAAAAGCATTCCTGTTTTTCTCTATTTTCACATTGAAAAGTACATTATAATATATTTTCTCAAGTCTCCTGAAATGCATTTTCTTTTTTTGTACAAGGAAAAATGTGAATGGACAGGTAATGAGTCTTAGGAGGAAAAATCATGGCATTAACAGTCTCTTAAAAGTCACTGAGGGTATCAGCAGAAAGAGATTTTTATTTTTTTCATCTAGCATTTGGATATAGAGCCCTGATGTAGCATATGAGATAGATGTATTACAAATGACTGTAATATTGCATCTATAGAATTAAAACATCACCCTCATTCAATATGCTCCAAAAGAGCCCCTACTCTTTATCTACCCCCACTCATTTTTTGGAAAAAGAAAACTGGGCAGATTTTAGAAAAAATTGCTCAGTCCCTAAGTAATGAATAATTATTCACACCATATATTTATCAGAAGTTAGATCCAAACGCAGTGTACCTACCCACCAGCTGCCAAGAGTGACTGACATATTTGGTAATTATAATACAATTCTGAAGAGAATATATTACCAGTTTGACATCTGGAAATAGGAAATCTAAATACTTATGCAAGTCTCTAGTGAAGATGTGTCTCAATTTGCATTTGTGTCATGCCTTCTTTATGCCATTTATAAAGTCATTTTCCCTTTTTAAAGGCAGCCTTGCTAAATCTGCTGTCACTGTAGTTTGGTTTCCTGTGAGTTCATAAAAGGTGCTAATCCAGCTGGTCTAGGGTGCAGCAGATCCCATCGTTTAGGGATGGAATAATAAACAACCAGGTATACTTGTGAGAATAAAAAGAAATAGAGAAATAAAGAAAGCAATGTGTGATTATGTCATTATTCTGATGCCTATTAATTAAAGAAACTTTGATATAACTTCAGATACATATCAATAAAAGTTATAAATGCACAGATGTCCCAGTTTTCTTGCCAGAAATGTTGGTTGGGTATGGTTGAGAAAGATTATTTAGTAAGAAAATGTCAATAGACTAGATGATGTTTTAAATGAATAGGTGCTAAACAGAACAATATATAACTGTGGAAATCTCATTCAGTAAGGCCATATGTCTAAGAGGATTTGAGATTATTTCTGCTTTATGTAAGCATTTTATTGTGGTTTTAACAATGGCAATTTTAACGGTAGAAAGCACTCAGATAATAGTGATAAGCCATTTATTCTAATGAGTATTTTGATGCTCCTAATTTTTAACAGGATTATGTTCTAGCATGCTTGGTCTCTGCATCTAGAGATTCCCGACTGACTGCTGTGTACCAGAAGAAACAAATAAAGCTGTACTTGTCAAGTACTTGTCAGAGACCTGGCCCAGAATTGCTTTGAACAAAGTTTGCTGGAAGATCTTGTCTCAGTCAAATCCCAAAAGAGTAGGGATCCTTTTATTTATTAAACTCTAAGAATAGCTTAGAGACATAAAAATTTTAATTAAAGTACACTTTCGAATATATTTTATTAAAAACAAATATAAAAGCTGCTTCTGTTGTGGAATTAAAGAGAGCAATAGTAGAAACTTGTAGAAGCATGGTTAGTTTCTAATTTTTGATATGAAATCAACAAAGAAAATTTATACACTAGACTGATAAATGAATATACCATTGCATGTGTTTGGAAGAAAAATACTTTGGTAAGCTGACCGTGGCTGAGATCCTAAAGAGCTTGCTCAAACAGAAAAAGACAATCACTAAATTGTTACCAGCATTGTGGAGAATCGTAGTAAATAGATGTCCTTTTATATTTTTCTAAGAATACGGATGGACTGGGCTATATATGGAGTAGTAGCAAAGAGAGAGCAGAATTTTTAACAAGGTACAGTATAGAGGCATGTAGAGCTTTTTGGGAGGATCTAGGAGAGGAGGTAATGGAAATCTGCATAGGCAAAGAACCTCCTTTGAAGACAAAAGCTAAAAGCTGTGGGATAATGAAAATGTGTGTTTAATGTCTGATAAACCTACCCCTCTGTCTGCTCTACAAATTCTTCAATAAATAGCCCATTCCTCTCTAACACAGCCCCGCTGTGCATATGAAGGCGTTAGGGAGATTATCTCAAGAGGTTTCTCTTTGTATCTGGTTTACCATGATCGGGGAACAGAACCAGCACAAGCAGTCTCACGATAAGCAGGGACTGTCATCTGGGCCCATAACAGGCCTGACATGGCACTGCATAGAAACAGGATGAGGCTGCAATAATATTATTCACAGTTATTGCTTCTCACTTTTTCCGCTCTATTGTTTTTTATTAAGCCATTTTCCTAATCATTTGCATCCACCAAATTGTGCTTACATGCTTCATAGCTCTAGAACATTAAACACGTTGTATGTGTGCTGTTGTTATTTTTAAAGAAAACTCCTAATCCATTCTTTGTTCTGGAATAAATTTTCCTAAAATATATTCACAGAAAATGAGTCCTGTGGAATATGAGTGGCTGTTAGATAAATAAAGTAGTTTGTGGTCAAATAAATTTGGGAAACACTAGGTTAAGAAGTTTCTTCACTGAAGGACTTTCCACATTATGAACATCCCAGAAGAGGTCATAGTGTGTGTAGTCCCAGAATCTTTATCTCTCTTATCATCTCTCGAAGCTGATGCTGGAAGGAATACTTTCTGAGAAACACTGCCAAAAGGAAAAAAAAGTACTATTCTTCTATATCTTATAATGCTTAAACAAAAACACATCAAATGTTTGTATCTTTCAGCAACAATTATAGCGAATGCTTAGATTTCCTTTTAACATATGAGGAATCTCTGATACAGATATGTCCCATAAATTGACCAACTTAATCAAAGTATTCTTTTAGTTATAAGAAACGGTAAGTGTTGAAGTCTGTTTAATGGGGTTTGAGAGGTGTTTGCCCTGAATACACAAGCCTAAAGCAGGACCCAAGTGCAACAGAGAGTACTGATTCTAGAGTATTCAGGAGACTTGGCTCCCAAAACTTGATTTCTTCCGGAGTTTATAGCTGTCAACACCCCCTCTAATTCTACACTGCCATGGTCCAAAAACTTCCAAAATACCTGCAAGTTCCTTAGGTCAGGAAGCAGAGCCATATGTAGAAAAACCATCAGCAGTGAGTACAAAATTTAAAATTGAGAAATTCTAACAGAAATGAACCTCTCAGGACAGCTGGGTCACCATCTAGAAGGACATGAGCATCTTCAGGTTCAGCCACTAGTCTTTTCATGGAGAGTAGCAAGAATGGTTTATACCATATACTACACCATCTACCCACCCACTCTCACCACCATAGGGCTGCAAAAAGGCAGGAAGGTCCAAGAGGACCTACTAAAACATGGCTCCTCTGTGAGCATCTCAGAGATGATTGGCTCTGTTCATTACACTATTACACTATTACACACACACGCACACACACACAGAGTAGGGGAGGGGAGAGAGAGAGAGAGAGAGATTCTTTCCTGGCCTCTTGGGACAGAGCCACTATAAAGTACTAAATATGCAGCCGATGAATCAATACTTTACAATGGGAGAGGAAAGCATAGTCTTCATGTTTTGTTTGTTTGTTTGTTTATTTTTCTGAGACAAGGTCTCACTCTATTTCCCAGGCAAGAGGGCAGTGGTACAATCATACCTCACTGCAGCCTCAAACTCCTGGGCTCAAGTAATCCTTCTGCCTCAGCCTCCTGAGTAGCTGACTATAGATGCTTACCATGTTCAGCTAAGACTTTTTCTTTTTAAGAGATGGGGTCTTGTATGTTGTCCAGGCTGGTCTCAAACTCCTGGACTCAAGCAATCCTACAGCCTTGGACTCTTAAAATGCTAGGATTAATTACAGGCATGAGCTACTGCACCCAGCCCGTAGCCTTTAATGAAGGTGAAGAGTCTGACTGCCTGGATTTGAATTTTTTCTGTGTTGCTTTCTAATTTTGTGACCTGGACAAATGACTGAACTTCTCTATGCCTTAGTTTCCTCATCTGTCAAATAAAAATAATTTGAAGGTTATGGTAAATGATAAAGGAGGTGGTACATATTTTCTAGGATATATTCCTCTAGAAGCCTATGCTGAGAAAAATATTAAAGTGCAAGTAGCTTATTTGGCAAGTTATCCTAGAAAATGTAACAAGGAAACAGGAAAATAAACCTGAGAAAGGAAGGAAGAAAATTAAAGGCTGATATCAAGAAAGTTGCTGCTGTGGTCAACTAGAACTCAAACTCACTTGGAAACACTATAGAATACAATTCAGAGCTCTTCTGCCTGAGGACAATTTTTTATGTGCTATTTGTTGAGAGCAACTTCCAAGGTATGAACTCTCCAGAACTTCTGCTTTGTTCTATATGTGTGCCCAGTAGGGGGGTCCTGCAGCCAGAGGGAATCCAGAGATCCAGAGTTTTTCTCTGAAAGTAACCTTTGGTGGGAAGAGGTAAATGCTGAAAAAGATCCCCTGCTACACATATAAAATATATGGAATAGTACCTCACATAGGTTAAACCCATTACAATCTAAATATTATTACTTTCTAGTCCAAAATTTATATGAATTGCATTATCTAAAAATTAAGATCTTGTTATTGACTCTAATCATAATAATTTGGGTTTCTCATAAATGCCTGACATTTATTTCTGACTAATTCCTGGGGACATTTTAAGCTTCCTTAAATTGAATTAATCAGAGGTCTCCAAATATGTTTCATGCTATCCCACTTTATATTTTCTTTACAATTTTTGCCTTTCTTGAAAACAAATCCTTCATTTATCATATTTCCTAGTCCTGCCTTTTCTACCACAGCCATATTAGATGTTTTCTTCTTTTCAGTGCCTTCCATGATTTCTTATGGAATATCTTCTCTCTTTCCTGTCAAAGTCCATAATATTTTAATATAAGATTATATAACATTTACCATTTTTCCCTCTGAAAGAAGGCATTCTCTTTCTCCAGTAACAGTTGAGTTCTTTAAGACAAGTTACCTGTTTTACATTTTATCACATCTCCCTCAATGCTATTAAATTAATATTGCTCTGTGTCCTAAGTTATAATTAAAAGTTTTCTTGGAAAGAAAGTTTAATAATGATAACGAGCAAAAAAAAAAAAACACTTTGGGGAACATAAATCTATACAGTTTTGATTTTTAAAAAGTGATGCTTAAATAAGAAAGAATAAGAATATCTGCTCTTGCCCTATTTACTAAACATTGTACCAAAGATTCTGTCCAGGGCAATTAGGCAAGAACAAGAAATAAAAATAACCAAGATTGGGAAGAAAGAAGCCAAACTATCTTTATTTACAGATGACATGATCTTGTATTTAGAAAACCCTAACACACACACACACACACACACACACACACACACGCACTATTAGAGCTAATAAATGAATTCAGTAATGTTTCAATATACAAGATCAATATGCAAAAAGCATAGCCCAAAGGATCAGAACTGAGAACCCTGATATAAAACCATCTTCATATTGCCATATGATCTTTGACAAAGCAGACAAAAACGTACACTGGGGAAAAGAATCCTTATTCAATAAATGGTGCTGGGAAAATTGCACAGCCACATGTAGAAGACTGAAACAGGATCCAAACCTCTTATTACTCACAAAAATCAATTCACAATGGAGGACAGACTTAAACTTAAGTCATGGAACCATAAGAATCCTGAAAGAAAATGTTAAAAAAAAAAGCTTTTATAGACATCAGACTAGGCAAAGGATTTGTGAATAAGACCCCAAAAGCAATCTCAGCAACAACAAAAATAAATAAATGGGACCTGATCAATTTAAAAAGCTTCTACACAGCCAAGGAAACTATCATTAGAGTGAATAGACAGCCTAAAGAATGAGAGAAAATATTTGCATGCTATGCATTTGATAAAGGGCTGATAACTAGAATCTATAAAGAACTCAAGCAAATCAGCAAGAAAAAAATCAAATAACCCAATGAAAAAGTGGGTAAAAGACATGAACAGAAACTTTTCAAAAGATAGATTAATGGCCAAGAAACATATGAAAAAATATTCAATGTCTTTAATCATCAGGGAAAGATAAATTAAAACCACAATGAGATATCACCCAACTCCACTGAGAATGGCTTATATAAAAAGTCCTCAAACAGCAAATGTTGGCATGGATGCAGAGAGATAGGAACACTCATACACTGTTGGGACTGCAAACTAGTACAACTTCTATGGAAAGTAGTATGGAGATTCCTCAAAGAACTAAAAGTAGAACTACCATTTGATCCAGCAATCCCACTACTGGGTATTTACTCAAAGGAAAAAAAAAACACATTCTACTAAAAGACACCTGCACTTGAATGTTTATAGCAGCACAATTTACAATTGCAAAGATGTGGAAACAACCCAAGTGCCCATCAATACATGAGTAGGTTAATAAAATGTGGTATATGTCTAACGTGGTGTACTACTCATTCATAAAGTATGTCTAAAGTCAAAAAGTATATGTCTAACATGGAGTACTACTCAGTACTACTCTTATCTTATCCTGGATGGGGCTGGAGACCATTCTTCTAAGTGAAGTGTCACAAGAATGAAAAAACAAATACCACATGTACTCACCGTTAAGTTGGAACTAATTGAACAACACTTACATGCACTTACATCGAAACAACAATCATGGGAAATCAAGCAAGTGAGAGAGGGAGGAGTGGATAGGTAAATTCACACCTAACTCATACAATGCACACTACCTAAGGGATGATCACACTTATAACTTTGATTCAAATGGCACAAAAGCAATTTATGTAACCAAAATGTTTGTACTCCCATAATATTCTGAAATAATAAATAAATTTTAAAAAAGAGTAACACAGTACATTACTCACTCCTTAATGGCAAGTCAGATAATTGTTTTTGAATATTAGAAGAATATTTTCCACAGTTTTCTATGCTATTCAGATTGTAATACTACAGACAGGAGAAACATTAAGTTTAATCTTGGGGGTTTCATCATTTTCTTAAGTCTAGCCAGTAAAATGATAAATCATACTGTGATTTGTAGTCAATATTTCCATAAAGTAAAAAGTCACTTGTGGCCAATTTCAAGCTTTAACATGACCACCATTAAATACAAAGTTTGAAAGAAATGCATGATAACATAATCATTATATAGTATTTCCACCATACAGGTATGATACACTTCATTGTTGCACATTTACAAACTCCTTTTCAATTCCTTCCTACAGGTCATCAGTAAAAATGTGTCCTTTTTTGTTGAACTTGACTAAACATTTTTGTTGTCTTATTGTTTAGAGATACTAAATACCCATGTTTGGATGCTGAGATATTTGTATTTCCAAGGATTATCTGTATTAAACTTGGCTACAATTGCAAATATATATATACACACACGAAACTCAATTGTATACCCATACCTAAGCAATGAATAATCTGAAGTTGAAATTAATAAAACAATTTCATTTATAATATCATAAAAAAGTACTTAGGAATAAATTTAACAACAACAAAAAAAAAAACCACAGAAGACTAGTACAGTGAAGACTATAAAACATCACTGAAAGAAATTAAAGAAAACCTAAGTAGAAATATCCCATGTTCATGGATTGGAAGACTTATTATTATTAGGATGGCAGTATTCTACAAATTGATCTACACAGTCATCTCTTCAAAATCATAGCTGACTTCTTTGTGGAAATTGACAAGCTTATCCTGAGATTCATATAGAAATGCAAGGGACCTAGAATAGCCAAACCAATCTTGAAAAGAAAACAAAGTTGAAGGATTCACATTTTCTGATTTCAAAACTACAAAGATACAGTAATCAAGACTATGTTCCACTGGCGTAGGGTAGAAATATAGGTCAATGAAATAGAATGGAGAGCCCAGAAGTAAACTCAAACCTTTATGGTAAATTTATTTTCAATAAGGGTGTCAATAATTCATTGAGGAAAGAATAATCTTTTCAATAAATGGTGCTAAGAAAACTGGATAACCACATGCAAAAGAATAAACTTGGACTTATACTTCACACCATATAATAAAATTACCTCAAAATAGATCAAAGGTCTAAATGTAAGAACTGAAGTATAAAACTCATAGAAGAAAGTCTTAGTGGCTTGAATTAGGAAATGATTTCTTAGATATGATGCCTAAAGCACAGCAACCAAATGAAAAACAAATTGGACTTACTCAAAATTAAAAAGTTTTCTACTTCAAAAGACACTATCAAGAAAATAAAAAGACAACCCATGGAGTGTGAGAAAAATATTTACAAATCACATATCTGATAAGGGTTTAATGTCTAGAATATATAGACAACTCTTACAACTTAACAATAAAATGGCAACCTAATTAGAAATGGGCAAAATATTTGAATAGACATGTCTCCAAAGGATATCCACAAATTGTCAATAAGCACATGAAAAGATGTTTAATAATATTAGTCAGTAGGGAAATGCAAATAAAACTTCAGTGAGATATCACTTCACACTCACTAGGATGGCAATAATCAAAAAGACAGAAAATGACAAGTATTGACAAGGAAATGGAGAAATTGGTACCTTCATACTTTGCAGGTGGGAATGTAAAATGGTGCAGCCACTGTGAAAAACAGTTTGGCAGTTCTCAAATGTTAAATATGGTGTTGGCATATGACCCAGCAATTCTACACCTAGGTATATATACAAAAGAACTGAAAACCTATGCTTACATAAAAATTGTATACATATTTGTACAGAAACATTATTCATGATAGTCAAAAAGTAGAAACAACCCAAATATCTATCAACTGATTAATGAATAAATAAAATGTGACATATCTATACAATGAAATATTATTATAAGAACCATAAAAAAGAATGAAGTGCAGACACATGCTACAACATAGGTGAGACTTGAAAACATTATGTTAAATAAAAGAAGGCATAAATTTTAAAAGCCATATATTGTATTATTAGAGAAATACAAAATGTTGAAATCTATAAGGACAGAAAATAAATTAGTGATTGCAAAGGGGTAAGGAAGGAAGGGAAATGAGAAGTGACTCCTAATGGATATGGGGTTTCTGGATTTATGAAAATGTTCTGTAATTAGATAATGGTGGTGGTTATACAAACTTATGAATACATTAAAAATAGTAAATTGTATCTTTTAAAAGTGTAAATTCATGTTACATGAATTATATCTCAATTTTTAAAATATGGTGATCATTCTTGTAAAAACGAACACCTTAGTATACAGGGAGAGTTGACCTGAAGAGTCACAAGTAAACCCATTTCTCTGCTTCCTCAGCTCTTGAATTCTATCTTTTGCTTAATTCATTCCTTAAACAAAGTTCTACTTTGACCCAGATAGTATCTTGATGATGGACATCATCACGAAAACTGGAGCCACATATATCTTCTGCACTAATGGAATTAATAATCCAACCTTAATAAAGAGAAGTCAGTCAGTTCCATGTCAGAGTGGGGAAAAGAAGAAAAGGAAAAGATGATATAGTTCACAGCAGGTTTGAGTTTATCCCACATGTCTTGTTCTCAAACTTTTCAACTGGCTCTCAAATGGTTTTCAACTTCTGGGATTGTGTCCACCACTTCTCATAGCCAAAATGAGAAGTGACCTTGATAGGAAAATGAGTATGCTTATTGCCCACTAGACAGCTGCCAAATTTATTTCCCAACTCTGAAGCTATGCTATTCTACAGCAGATCACCTTGTGGGACATGTAAGTTTCTTAAACCAGTTGAAAAACTTAGAAATATGGTGGCAAATATTCACACTAATTGTCTTGGTCATTGTCTCTGTGATCTCTTGAAGGAAAATCTCTAGCCCGCAAAACACCTACTCTAAAATTGTGTACTCGTGTCACTGAATGTAACTGCTCCACATTATGCCCTGTTTTTCTATTCCACAAACACATTTGAAGCCCCATCTCAGGTTTTTTTCTTAAAATTTAGCCATATTATAGAAGATAAAAGGCGATGTATTTCTTTGCATCAACCATCCAAAATACATAAGATGCAATAAGCAAAAGCACTGCATATGCACAGAAAATTAACACAAGTACAATGAAAATGGAAGAAGAGCGAGGGCTTCTAAATATTGGAGTAGAGGTTGTAAAGAAGGGTGCATGGTCTTTTCTTCCAGGAAGTTTTAATTTAGGAAGAGAAGTATGTCTATAATTTTGCTTAGATATTTCCTTGCCTAAAGACTAGAAGAAATTTAACCATTTCTGAAGGCTCTGTCCACCCTAAAATTCAAGTATGGTTTTGTATGGAAACTATAGCTCCTTGTTGTTCTTAGTGACCTGAAGGAGATAAAAATCATTCTACATAAGTGCCTTTTTTATCTCTTGTTTTCCTACTGAATCATCTATTTTGTACTTTTCTTATGAAAATTGAAGTTTGCTGCAGTTCCTACTTTCTTTTACTTTCCTAAACTTTTCAGGGCTCGCCAAAAAACAAAACAAAACAAAATGAAAAACTGGCATTTAACATTTCGGTGATAAATGATTATATTAGGTGATATGCTATTTTTAAGAAATGTTCACTGTCTATAATAACTTGAACTTGAAAAGAGATAATTCCATGTTAAATAATAATATTTGCAGCATGACAACATGTGTTGCAAAAATATTTCAATGCTTGTGCTCTCAAGCATAATCACAAAATACACCAGAAATTTGGCTCAGAGTAGACAGAATAGGAAATGAATGGATGCTAGTCTTAGGAAGGAAGGAACACATGATTAAGGAGCTGATTAATATCCTAATTTGGAAAGGAAATCTGAATCTTGAGATACAGATACAAAGTAGATTTATATCTTTTAAAGGGCTTTGACCAAATGACAAAAGTTTAATCAATAGGGAATTAGAATGCTTCCCTGCGAAATAGAGAAACCAAGAAAATAAAAACTCAGCGGAGAGGAGAGGGTGTCCATGTGTATTCAGATTTTCTAAATTATAAAATATGTACATCTGAGAGGCTGTTGAAGTTGGGCAGCATGCATTTATCCATATGTGTGAAGTCATGACTATGTAGAGGAGAGGAAATAACTCATAGAATGTGAATGGGCATGCACTGAAAATCACCATATGGATTTTTACTACAAAATAAAGGTTAGTGGATTTGTCATTGGTATATTTCAGAGAAGTATTACATAAACACCAAAAATCCACACTGGCCTACCAACTGTCAAATTACAAAATCAGGTCAGTGTTATTAAAACAATTATGCATTGATGCTTACAATGTTATTATATGCTGTGAAAAATAAAGATTTTATTTCTAACTACTTAAGATGCTTTGAAAAGACTTTGAAATAATAGTTGATTGACTTTTATTTTCAGTTTCGAGGGGCAAAATGTTATCAAAATAAGGTTTTGGCTGACAGAAATACTTATCTGTAACTGAATTAACAAATGAGCTTGTCCTATAGGCCATCCTTTTTGTGAGCAGGATTTGGCTGTGGTGAGGGAGTATAATAGTATGCATGCCAGATATAGTGATATCCATCCTATTCTAGGTGACCTGAAGATTGTCTGAAGGCCTATTCATTGGAACAGTTCAATGGCACACAATAAGTAAATAAGTGGTGAATTTAAATGCTGAAACAGTACTACTCAAAGTATCTTCTGTGGGCCAGTTATTATAAGCAACACATGAAGCTCATTAGACATGTAGAATTTAAGCTCCCATCTGAGACTTAGTGAATAAGAATTTCTGGGGTGGACCACAGGATTCTGCACCTTAACAAGCATTTAAGTGATTCTGCACGTGGTAGATTTTGAAAGGAGCTGGGCTACAATACTATACAACCTTCAAAAATTAAAATCTAAGTTCATTCTACTTTGAATAGTCCTTCACTATTTCTTTCTAGGACTATTTTAAAAAATCTCCACCATCAGAGTAAGTTATGTAATGGTTCTCCCCATAACAGAGGCTCCTACAAACCCAGATTTCTCCTTCAGCCTTGGGGGTATTTCTGGTAATTCTTGGATCTTCTTCATCTAGTATGTCCAATTTTATGTCTGATCATCTCCATCCTGTTGTACCAAACAGGTGTCTGTAGTTCCCTCTTCCATTGAGTAACCTAGACTTCTTACATCTGGTACCATTTGCTCCTTTTGTCCTTCCGGTTTACAGATGTTGATTTCCTATTAATGCTCATCTCTGGGTTACCACACTGTTCACTGTTTGGCTTCTTAATTCTTCCATCGGCAGCGTAACTCCCACCTTGTGTTAAATTCTGCCTTTTTAAAATACTTCAAGTGATTTTTCTTTCCCAAGTCAAATCCTTACTGGTAATTTTTTTCTTCTATCTTGTCTCTTTCCTCTTTTATTTTCTTCTCATCTGTTTCAGTATTTTAAAAATCTGGGCTTTGGGGTTGATCTTTTTGTACCCTGGTTCTACCACTTCCCATCTACGCAACCTTGAACAAGTTGGCTTTCAGAATTAGTTTCCTCAACAATAAAATAGGGATACAGTTTTCTACATTTTAAAAAGTAATGTAAGAGTGCAATGGCTAAGCTCCATTTAGAGACAGACTGCATGACTCAAATCCTGTTTCTATCCCTTTCTAGTAATTTGATACATATAAGCCTCAGTTTCCTCCATAAAATGTAAATAATTATTGTAAAATTCTAGTAGGACTCTTGAGGAATAAATGAGATAACTGATATGAAATACTTAGTAGAATGCCTGGTACCTACACAGTGCTCAATAGTTGTTATTATCATCAACATCATTATCACGATTATCATAGTAATTGTAAATTAGAGAGAGCATTGCAAATGGTATCTCCTTTCATTTTCTCTTTTACTCCTTTGTCTCTCCCATCCACTTTTAAAAATCATTTCCCTATCTATTCTTCTGAACTACTTATAAAAATGGTAACAAAGTTGACTTACACTTTTTTTTAACTTACCTCGCAAAGCTCTTTTGTGCATAATTTAAAAATCTGGCAAAACAAGATAGTTCAGTATATCTACAATGCCACTATTCATAGTCCAAAATAAATGCTTATCACAGTAAAAGAAAAATAACTTGTGATATATTCACATAATAGAATATTAATTAAGAAGGAATGAACAATAAGAAGGAATGAACTACAACTCCATGCAACAATATGGATAAATCTCACAAACTTAATGTTAAAAGAAACCAGATAAAAGAGAGGACATACTGAATGATTCAATTTATAAAAAGTTCAAAACAGGCACATCAATCTATGATGTGCAAAGTCAGAATATTGATCACCCTTGGTGACTGGGAGGAAGTACGCAGATGACTTCTGGGATGTTGATCGTGTTTTGGTTCTCAATCTGGCTGCTTCTCACACAGCTGTACTCAGTAAAAATTCACATAACTGAACACTTGTATCTGTACACGTTTCTCTCTATATATTTTAATTCAATAATGAGAAAAAGGAAAAGCAGATGACCATTCTTTTGTATTCCCTTTAGAAAAAATGAAACAACTTAAAATTAGTTGCTTTATGTTTATGGCAATCCAATTATTTCTCCTCAAATACAGGATGTCTCAATGGGAATAAAAGTACATATGCTGGACTACTGGGCTGCTGCTGTGTTTCTATTTTGTTCTGTGGCGTGTGAATGAAATCAATAGTGATTATCATTAATTGTGTTTTTGGAGAAAATACAAATCGTGTAGAATGACTGGGGTATGTAACAAAGCACTGAACTTCAAGATGGCAAGAAAAACCAGTTCCTTGTCCTATTTCTTTTGCTTCTTCACAAAATGCCTTGTGAGAAATCACAAATTCTCCCTGTGCCTCAGTTTCTTTATCTGTCAAATATTAATGATAAATATCACATGACCACCAGTCTGGAGCTGTCAAGAAAAAACAAATAAGGTGGTCCATGTGAAAACCTTTTGAAAAGTGAATGTGCTGTATGGGTCCAAACATTAACATAAGGGATAAATGTATGTAGGATCCTTCATAATGTACTCCCTGATTACTTTTTGCTTTTGCACACAACTTTCTACTAACATTACTATTTCATCTTACTCATCTTATTTATCTAATTCAAATATCACTTCATCTTTATGTTTTCATAAACCTCTCATCCCCTCCAAGGAAGAATTATTTTCTATATGTTTGTTCTCAAGGCACAATTCCGTCCTAGAATGAATAACTAAGTACAGTTCATTTTTTATGGTCTGTTTCTGTGACTTTTTTTGCATAAGGACTTGGGCTTTTTCACCCTAACAAATGCCTAACAAACCATAGAATATGGGCTTAATATATGTTGTATTGAGATAGTGTCAAAATTCCCTAAGGAGTTTTTTAAACACTTAACCGATTTGCTACATTCTATAGTTGTTCTTATATATTCTTTGTGATATGTGATTTTAAAATTTATGCAAATATTATCTATACCTTCCTTACAGAAGCATGGGATTATGAATACATCACACCACCCATAAATCCCCCATGGTGTGTTTTACAATGCAGCAGAACCATATAGTTCCTGCTGTATAAGCTTTGCCTTGTAGGAGAGAAAATGCTTAAAAATTCTTGGTAGAAACGCCTTAGAAGTTATAATGACCTTTGTAACAAAAGGAGTAATCTAGTGGCATTTTGGAACTTTCTTATATTCAAATTGAATAATTTCTTTTTTTTTTTTTTTAATTTTGACCTTTGTCTCCCCACTGTATGCCATATTTAGGCTTAAACAGTTCAAAGAACTTGCAATTTCACTGAAACTTGACCTACAGAATCAGAGATTCAGGATTCTGGTCACTTTGCTGAGATGGTTCCAAAGTATGGAGACAGGCCATACGTTAGCCCAAAGGTAAAGCTGGAGCAAAGTGCTTACTCTGCATGATTTAAGTATGAAATGAGTTTCCTGTATAACTTAAGTACCATGGCTGGGCATTGTTCCAGAGCTTGGCTACATAATGAAGAAAGGGGAATAGACAAAGAATCCCACCTAACTGTGATGAAGGCCAGTCACCATATTCACCTTAGTGCAAGGAGCATTTGATCTTCACTCTGTGGTAGGATACTTGCAATAGGACTCTAATTAGGGTGGCAATTTTAAACTTTCCTGCTCTGACTCCTGGAACTTGCTTCTGCCAAGACTTTTGCTTCTGCCAAAGTCATCAGTGTTGACTTTCACGTACATGTCTATGGCAAGAAAATAAACTCAGAAGATTCGGCCTCCGGTTCAATGAACCAACACTGACAGCTCCATCCAACTTCAACCACAGGTGCTAGGTCCAAAGCATGACAGTCCAGTGATGAGTTACACTCTCCCTGTCATTTACAGCACTTTGTTCAAAGAGAAAAGAGCTTCTCCAGTGATTGTAAGGGCTAGTTCACTTAGGCCGTTAGATGTAGACTCTGAGAGATGAAGTACACCTACCTTACCTTTTAAAGAATAGGTATTTTTAGAGAAAACTTGATATTTTGAAATTAAGTTAAAGCTGTTTTTACATAATTTGCAGTTCATTTTTATAACTATTTCAAGTGTGTGCTTCAAAGAAATGTTTTCTTTATTTGTGGGCTTTAGTAATCTGTGTATCTTCATTATATCCAGATTACTACTTGTGCTATATCCTTACTGATGAAGGATACATGTTCTATAGCCTAACAGATGTTTTGTCTGCTTGATCTATCAATTACCAGAAATGGTATTGTAGTTTACCATTCTGAATTTATATCAGATGCATACAGATTTTAAATTATACTTTCTTCAGGGAAATCAAGTTCTTATCGTTGTGTAGTTACTTTCTAATTATTATAATGTAAAGTCCATTTTGTCTGATAATCATATAGCTAAACAAGTTTCCTCCTGGTTATCATTTTCCTGATTTATCTTACTTTCTATCTTTCTATATCCTTTCTTATGTTCCTTTGGCATTCTTATCATATTTGTCTCTCAGCTGACGAGTTAATTCTGTCTATAATTTATTTATGTTTCATAATATGTATATATAATATATTATCAAGTCTGACACAAATTAGTGATTTTTTCCAAGATCTGGCCTTACAAATAATTTAAAGGATACAAGTAAGCAAGAGGGACAGACAAAGCAGGGAGAGGTGGGGGTCATTTGTGGTGACTCCCTAGTTATATCCATCTCACACTGGACATGAACTCTCTGGTCCAAAGTAGATAAGGTCCCTATATGATTTATAAAGATTGCCTCACACAGTGAGGAGAGTTTAGATTATAAAACGTTTCCATTTTGTATCTGAAATGTTGAGTTAGTTTGTGTGATATTTTCCAGTGAGCCATATAGCCTAGATTTTAGATCCTTGATCCATAGAAATTGAGCAGGAACATCCTGCTAAAAGCATTTATACATAAGGACTCTCCTCCTAGCAAATATCATTAGTTTGCCCAGCAGTTGGCTTATCTTGTTCGCAAGGAAATTAAACAAGGTCATCTTCCTTATTTCCTTCCCAGAGTGTGTCTCCCTCATCCCTGGTAATGGAGAGAGGAATGGATCACAGGCCAACTGCTTTAATTCCTTCCTTTTTAATCCACAAGTCAATGGAGGATAGTGTCAAGAAGGGAAGGTATTAATAGTGCCAAATATTGTGGAGAGGTTAAATTTCTCTTCAATTTAATAATAATTAGGTTTTGTTACCCTAACAACATCAATTTCAGGGGAGTGATGAAGAAAAATTATAGGCTGCTGTGCATTGGCAGATAAGTGAGAAATAAGAAATACTAAAATAGGATGGCGGATGAGAAACACCGCCAGACAGAGTGTCTCTGAAGAAAAGACAGATTCTAGCAGAAATTAGAAGAAAGAAGCAAGAAGACGAGCCTACATCGGATGAGGGACGGCAGGAGGAGTACCTGAGACCACGGGAGACTCCACGGGAGGAGGTCGCGGAGGAGAACTGGAGGCTGGGACCCCCGGAGCAGCCCGGAGACCAGCGGGAAGGGTAGGTGGATCTGCCGTTTCCCCTCCCCTGCATCCCGGACTGCTGGTGGGCTCCCCAGCAAGCGGAGGGACCTGCGGACACCAGCCCAGCGACAACTGCCGCCAGTGAGTGGTAAGCCAGTAGCGGATGCGGCGCCAGGCTCCCAACTCCATCGGGCACCTCCGTGTGCACAGACCTGAGCCGCGCGGCAGACGCCATATTGCCTCCTCCTCCCCTCCCCCGACCCTACCGGCGGCTGCCCAGAGAGACAATATAGCCACCAGCCGGAGGCACCTCCAGGGAAAGGGACCTTCCCTTTTGGGACCCTATAACAGCTGACTAAGGGGAACTCAGGCTGTGAGCTCTCTGCCCGCCAGCCCTCCCAGGAGCTGCTGGCACGGTGATCCCAGGAGAACCGGGCAGAGCCTGAGGTTGAGAGACATAGACCCGGCTTGGGCTCCCTGTGGGTGAATTGGGACAGGCACTCGTCTCCCTGGTGGGGACAAAGTTTGAACTCTGAGACCCAGAGGTCAGACCTGCAGACCACATCCCGTGCACAGAGGCCTCGCATTGCCCGGGGCACAGAAGGGATATACATGAACAGCCTGCTGAGGTGTGTGTGCCTTCAGGAGCAGATCAGCGTCCTAGAGGGCAACCCTCCCCCCAAAGGGAGGCCATGCACCCAGCCCAGGTGGTGTTCCTGCGCAGGGAACCTCCCTGCCGGCATAACAGCCAGGGGAGGCCTGGTGGCCTGTGGTCTGGCCTGCTGACAGAGGCTCAGGAGTAGCCGCGGAGTTCGGGACGGTGGAAAGAGGCCAGGTCCGCTCCAGACTGCGAGTCTCGGACAGCCCCACCCCCACACACAGACTCTCTGACTGAGTGGGGCCATTCCAGCCCCTCCCTGTCAGCTTTGCCTGGAAGCAGAGAACAGAACTTTGACCCCTGCTGATGACATTGGTGGTGCCTGAGGGCGGGCTTACCCAACTCAGCTCTGCCCAGACTCTCCCCTAGACCAGCCTTCACTAAAGAGGAGAAAAGGACACACCTGGAAGTCCCAGGGCCCCACCCACCACCTGAGGCACAAGAGTTCTCTCTTCAGGAACAAGAGCTGATAACGGGACACAAAAACAACAGTGTAGCCTGTTCCTCCAAGCAGTCACCACCTACTGACAGGGAGTGCATCCTGCACACCCTTTTCACGACACCTACTGACTCATTATACAGGGAATGGTCGAATCTCACCCACAGACACCACCTACCGGCTCAGACACTAAACAAGGCGTGTGAATACCCAAACAAAAACCTAAAGAAAAGAAACAACAATTGATCAACATGGGAAGAAACCAGCGAAGGAACTCAGGAAATATGAAGAACCAATCGGAAAACACACCCCCAAAGAGGAGCCCCAGCCCCCTAGAAACAGAAACCAACCAAAATCAGGCAACCAAAATGACAGAAGAGGAATTTCGTATGTGGATCATAAGAACACTCACTGACCTGCAAGAACAACTCAATAACCAGCACAAAGAAACCACAAAAAGCCTCCAGGATCTAGAAAAAAAGTTCACTAAAGAAATAGACACAATCAAGAAAAGTTTAACCGAACTCCTGGACATGAAGAATCAAGTCAGGGAACTACAGAATACAGTGGAAAGTCTCAAGAACAGGGTAGACCAAACAGAAGAAAGAATCTCAGAGATTGAAGATAACACCCTCCAATTAAATAAATCAGTCACAGAAATAAAGCAGAGAAACAAGAGAAAAGAGCAAAGCCTACAAGAGCTGTGGGATTATGTGAAGAAACCTAATGTGAGGGTCATAGGGTTACCAGAAGGGGAAGAAGACAACACTCACGGGTTGGACAAGCTATTTGAAGATATAATAGAGGAAAATTTCCCAGGCCTTGCTAATAATCTCAATATACAAGTTCAAGAAGCTCAGAGGACCCCTGGGAGATTCAAT
>VSMD01093046.1:0-12886 GCA_008750895.1 Mirza zaza
GCTCCTTATTTAAATGGGGTTAGCACCTACCTTGCAGAGTTATGACCATTGTCTGAAAATATTAAGTGCCTGGCACTCAGTAGGTGCTCAATAAATGCTGGTTACCCACCCCACTCCATCCCTGCCTACACTCTTTTATAAATGAATGAACATCTACTGAATGCCTGCCACGTGCCTTACCGTGCACTGGGGTAATCACGTCTACCAAGACATCTTGATGTCCTCAGGACTAAGCCTGGTGGTTTGAAACCTCAGGGTCCAGGCTGCACCAAGATCCCCTCCCTTTCTCCTCTACTGCTCCTGCTCAGCCACTTAGTCTTTCTTCCTCTTTTATCCACAGAACCTTTCTCTGCAGGAGCTCCCTCTCTTTCCCATCATCCTTCAGTCACAAGGTTTTTAAGTCCCATGTCCTCAGTGACGTCTGTAATGACTGGATTGCCATCTTTGATATATTTTGTTCCATTAAGTCACTTTATAAAGGATTTGTCTGCAGGGCCAGGCTTCAGAGGGCCAGGCTTCCCTGAGCACCATGTGGTCCATTCAGATGAGAACCACGAGGTAAACAGTGGTGCTTAGCTATGACTGCAGGGGCCCAGGCTTAATTTTCCCCATCATGAAGAGTGCATGAGGGGACATGTCACCTGCAGATTGGTACCTCTTGGAAGCACAGTACTGAAGCAGGAGAGGGAAACTGGGACCCCTTCTTACCAGAATGGAAGCAAAGTGGTTAAGCAAAGTACCTTTGGAATTGGACAAATCCAGGTTTCCATCTCGGCTCTACCATCTTCTACCTATATCATCTCTGAGCCTTACCTTCCTCCTCTGCAGAATATGGGCTCTAATAACACCCCTGGGCTGCAGTGATATGCAGCAAACAGTGTACATAAAATGCTCAGCATCATGCCTGGCACATGAAGAGCTTTTAATAAATGAATGCTATTATTATTGACAAAAATTAGATGCTTGGTTCAAAATTATGGAGGCAAAGTCCGGGGCTTACCAGAACCTTATTTTCCCTTTCAGATGATTATTTGATAAACAAAAGCCATCTGGTCCTTTGAGATATGGATCTAAATCAAATGAAGATACTGTTTGGCGACAGAAAATCAAATGATAATTACACAGCAGCCCAGGGAGCTCACTAAGCCCCTCTCCACTCCGGGCCTGAGGTCACCTCTGAAGGCCTGGATTCCACAGTCATCGTGGCTTGTGGAGGAAGGTTCCAGAGGCCCACCCTTTGAGAATTCCCTTGCTTTTGGTAGGAAGCCTCAACAGCAATAATAACAAGCAGTTAATGTAGAAGCTGTTTTAAGCGAGGTATTGTCCTGCATGTTTTATTCTCTGGGAAGAATCTACAATGTTATCATCCCTATTTCACAGACAAAGAAATCAAGACACAAAGAGGGGTTTGCTGATAAATGGAAGAGCTTGGATTTAGCCTCAGGCAATGCAGCCCCAGAGTCTCTACTCATAATCACTGCATTACACACTACCTCTCAAAACATACTAATAGGAAACAGAAAATAGTCTGGTGTCTTCCTGTTTTCAAGCTCAGTTACTGAATGAGGATGAAATCACTTTCCCTCTGAGGTTTCTCGCACCTCCCCTCCCAGGCAGAACTAACCCTCCTTCCACTTAGATCTTGTAGGAGTCCGTACAGAGCTTATCACAGTGTCGCGGCCCCTGTCTGGAGGACTGCATCACACTGGATTGCACACTGTGCAGAAGCAGAGTCTAGTCCCTTGCAGCTACCTGTCACAGAGCCAGCCCTCGACAGGTGCTGGTTAAATGAATGGGAGGCTGGTTCATGCTCTCAGTCAGAGAGTCATAAATCAAAACACAGTCTAATCGATCATCCAGGTCACGGGCTGCACCTTGGAGAAAAATGTTAGCCCTCTCAACATCAGCCAATATAATGGCCAGCAGGTATCAATCATTTTATGCACTTAACTTTTTTCTTCTTCATGACAGCCCTATTTTAGAACAACACACCTGAGGTTTAGTGAATTCCACTCTTTGCCCAAAGACATGCAGCCAGAGAGAAGATGAGCTAGAAAGTAACCTCAGGGTGCTTCATGTTTTTCACTCATGGTGCCTTAACCCCCTGAGAGGGCAAGTCTTTACCGAGCTCCCTTCTCTCCAAATTGCAAATCAGAGAGCAGAGCAAATCCTTAGAGAATATGATCTTTTGAGAAAAGCACCTGATTGAGCTCTTGCTGATTAGGAACCCTTTGCACATTTCAGCACTCAGTGCAGAGGAAAGGGAGAAAGTACAGAGGAAACAGACATAGATCAATTCTGTGGTTTGAATATTTGTCCCCTCCAAAACTCATGTTGAAATTTAATCCCCAGGGTGGCAGTATTGCAAGGTGGGGGCTTTAAGAGTCATCGGGTCATGAGGGCCCTGCTCTCACAAATGGATAAATCCATTCAAGGATTAATGGGTTAATGGATTATCATGGGAGTGGGACCAGGCTTTATAAGATGAAAAAAACCCGAACTATTGATAAAGACTTTCTTAAATTTTTTTTTTAAAAAGGAAGACCTGAACTAACAGTTGACCATGCCCAGCCCTCCCCAAGTGATGTCCTGCACCACCTCAGGACTCTGCAGAGTCCCCACCAGCAAGAAGGCCCTCACCAGATGTGGCCCCTCAACCCTGGACTTCCCAGACTCCATGACTGCAAGAAATAATTCCTTTTCGTTACAAATTACCCGGTTTCAGATATCCTGTTATAAGCAACACTAAATGGACTAAGACAACCCATTGACTTTAATACTCACAACATCCATTTTGAATAGTATTGTGCAGAAGAGGGGGATTTTGAAACACAGATGAGTTACAAGTGTGCAAAGCTGCCCAGCTGCTAAGTGCAGAGTCTAGGGCTTCCAGACCATGAAACTGGAAAACATTCCTCCCCATCAAGACTTTTTAATAGTGATTGGATCATAAACCTCATGCAGGTTGTCCGTGCTGTTTCCTTGTTTGCTCCTTCCCTACCGCACTTGGCCTTGTGCCTGGCACTTCAGCAGGTGCCCTAGGTGTGCCACTTTCTGTTCTTCCCCTCCCTACTTTCCTTCACCTCGGGGACATGCTTCCCTTTGCCTTAGGACAGTAGATTGAGTGGAATGCAAGGCCTTCCCCAGGTCAGTCCTTGGCACACATTTGCTTTGGAGTCTAAAACAACTGCTCACCCACAGATGCAGGTATTGGCAGCATGCCCCTGTTTTTTCTCTCCTGGGCTCTGCCTCAGGTCACTTGCAGGCTGCGGGAAGAAAATAGGCTGGTCTCTGATTACCTTTGTGGTCTGGCAGTGGGAAAGGAACGTGACTTTGGCAAAGGGGTCTGAAAGTCCATTGCTGTCAGCTGCGATGAGGCCCCGGGCTTGGTACATGTGAGCTCTCAGCTGAAAGATGTGCCGGGCTGTGGACAGAGCAGGAAAAGGGGCAGGTGTTAAGTGGGCTTCTCGGGAAGAGCATGTGTGAGCCATGCATCTGGATGTGATGGCGTGATGTGCATCTGTGTGTCTGCGGACAGATGAAAGGAGGCTCCCAGCGCCACCCTCCTCTGAGGCTGGCATGGAAGCTGTGGAGAGAGGGAAGAGGGATGTTTACGGGGTACCCTGGAGCCAGGCATTCTCAGTGCTTTCACCAGACTGTGTGTCTCTATCCCTGCAACAACCCTGTGAAGTACAGATAATGGTCTCCAGCTTTTGGATCAGGAAAATTGCCCACAAAAAAAGGCTAAAATACTTTCCAAAGTTTGCAGAACTAACACACACCAGAGCCTGGATTTTATCTGTCTGATTCTAAAATCCTCTTCTCTTTCTAAAAATATCACATTTTACTCCCTAATAATTCTCCTGTTTACACTGGTGTGCGTGTGCGTGTGCATGCATGTGTGTGAAAGGGGCTGCTCCACAGGGTTTTGCTTCAATAAACACAACATATGTCTCGAGTCATCCATTCACCCATTTTCCATCCAGCCAGCCAGCGCCATTTTGAGTGCCTGGTGTGTACAGTCGTGGTCTTGGTCTGTAAGGATTCTCAGGTAACTAAGACATTCCCTGGCCTGGAGATGAGCATCCAAAGTACAATGACAGGAGGTCAGGGGTCACTGTCCTGCGAGGACACTGGCAGAGGACGTGGGGGTGGGCAGGAGCGAGCGCACCTGCTCACCAGGATGGGAGGCAGAGAGAGGGCTGCAGGCTGGGGCAGGTCAGGGTCAGCGGGAAAACCTCAGGTATGAGTGGAGTCAGCCATATTCCTTGGCCTTGCTTTCATATACACTTATTCCTTTTAAATTCCTTCCCACTCCCTCTCTCCTGGCTCTCCCAAAGGCGCTGTGCTCGGTGTGTATCCGTGCTTTTGTGTTGGCATGGGGACTGGTACACAGGAACACATTTGAGTAATTTGAATATAATTTGAATAACTCTACTTAGTCAAATTAAGGGTATAATACCCTGTGAGTCCCCGGCAATGCCACGGCCAGGCTTATCTCACAAGTCCACACAGGGACTGGTACATGGTGACTGATCCTCCTTGTGCCTTTAGTTTCTCCTTTGTAAAATGAAGGGAATAATGGTTCCTCATAGGCTCACTGTAGGGGACTGAAAGGCTGAGGATGGTGCCTGGCACATGGGAGGGACTTTGAAGTGGTGTGAGATGCTGGTGTGTTGTTACTATTGCTCATTACAACGTATCCTGTGCTGGTAAGACTCAGAAACACCTGCCTGCCCATCACGGGGAAAGTAAACAGGAAAAAGGTCAGGGAGCTCGGGGTACAACAGCTAGGAGCAATGGATTACAGAAATACACAGCAGAATGGATGGATCTCAAGAATCTAGTGCTTGGTGAGGAATGACAAAACAGCACAAGATAGATAATACAATACTATTTGTGTAAAATAAAAATATGTGCATACAAGGGAATAATTCATATTCACTAAAGTAATTCAAATAAAAAGGTCAGACTCTAGGGAAGGTGACACTGCCCTTCAAGCAGAGCCCTAAAGGATGGTGACATTTGATAGGCAGTGAGTGGCTGAAGCAGGATGAGTCAAGACAAAGTCAAAATCACCACACCCTATAGGGGCCAGGATGTAGTCTAGTTTGGCTAGAGAGTCCACGGCCCCCAACAGCTGTGGTCATATCCCTGAGGACCTAAGAGGCCTGAATGAGGCAATGACACCTAGCTTAGCAGGCAATAGGGAGCTCTTTGAGGTGTGTGCACAGAAGCTGATAGCAGTGCAGAGGTTCAGGAGCATATAACTATGAGTCACACCAGCCATGGACAGAAGAGATGTCAGAGAAGGGACCAATAAGGAGACAACACTGCCCCCTTTGGGAAGGAAGCTTAGGGGCCAGATCTCATTCACCTGCAGAGGGGATGGAAATGAGGGGGAGAGATATTGCAGTAAGACTTGACCCCTGACCAGCAGGAAGAGGAAGGGCAGGGAAGGCCAGGGTGCCAAAGACTGTCATAAGACCCACACATGCTTCTGTCCCTCCACCCTCGACCCCATACCACTGTCTGGCTTCGTGGAGACGAATGTGGAGCCGAGGAAGCAGCAGCTATGTCAGTGCCCACTCCAAGCCTGCAAAGGATCTGGAAACTCGAGCACTGCACACTTCTTGGTTGAGTCCAGGTACTTACAGTGCAAAGCTCTCCAAGCTCTGATCAAGTCAGGGGAAACAGAAAGGCAATTCCTTTGGGCTCAGTTCTAAGTCCTCCCTCCATCCCCACATCTATATACAGCAATAAACCATAATGTGATAGACTGGGTCCTGCTGACAAGAGAGCCCTTTACAATGACAATGCTGAATGATGGAATGTTCTGCACATGGCACAGGGTTTTCCCGGTAGGAGTGTGTCTAGAGATGGCCCACATGTTCCTTAGCATGCTACAGAGTTTGACAAATTTCTCAGCTGGCCACGAACTTGGAAATGGCTCATCCTGTGAGAATGTCCACCAGCTGCTCCTGAAATGACTAACCCTGGAATTTTAGCAGACCTCTCAATGGCAGCCACACAAGCAATGCACTGCACTACTCCATTTAGTTAGGCTTTTGTTTTTCTGAAACCTTGGGTCTTATAAGTTCCGTTCCTTGGACAAAACTGGTCAGCCTCCTTGCACTTAACCTCTTGTGCTATGGCTCGCTTTCCACTTGTGGCTGTTAGAGATGTGTCTGATTGCCCCCACTCGAGGGCCAGAATCACCTCTCACTCATCTCTGCACCCTCTGCTAGTTTTTCCACCATGCCTTCCATTTATAGGTGCAAACTAATTATTTGCAGCATGGGCATTTTCTAGAGCACAAAATTCTCCAGTAGGTATGGCAGGCAGCCAAAGCCATCAATGCCAATGCTCAGCAGAAAAAGTTTATTAGGTCACTCTGTGAAAACAGCACACTGCTGAGGATCAGAGAGCATTGGAAAAAGTCTCTCCTCTTCTCTGAATTGTTAGTGGCTGGGACAGCAAGCAAGTCCAGGTCCTTGGGTTTTTAAAGATACTGTTTATAAAAATAGGAAGATAACTTAATGTGGATGGTTTCATCCAAAGACAAAAGCTCTCAAAATGTAGGATGGAAAGCATGGAGAGAAGCAGGGTTTGGAGACAGTTTGCTCCACCATTTACTAGCTATGTGATCTTGGGCGTTTTCTAAGCATCTCTGATAAATACTATCTCCATATATAAAATGAAGAAAATTCCCAGGGTTGATGTGAAAAGTAAGTGAGATCTTATGTATAAAGTATAGGGCACAGTGCTTGACATATGATAGGTGTTATACATTTTCCAAAAGGACAACGTTCTTACACATTGACATGGGGCATAGAAACCATGAGCTGAACCATTGGATACAATCTCCAAAACCTTTTCTGACTACTGAGCAACTTAGATTCTACTGGCAGTCAAGGTCAACCCACATGAGAGGAGCCTTGTGCAACACAGGAAACCTGAGTGTGTAGACAGTTCTCCAGTGTTTCCAACATTGGCTCAGCTCCAAACTCAACTTCAGTAGAAGCGAAGATAAAACTGCAGTCTGCTTTATCTGAGTTCAGCAGCAAGAGATTGTGCAAATTGAAAAAACGATTTGGAGGCAGAAAGCAAAATGCAATTGTAAGACATCAATATTTATAATAAAATTTAAAACGGTATCAAAATGTAAACATGATGACACTCAGAGAAAATAACTGCATAGAAAAAACAATCTCATAACCCATGCTGAATTTCTAAAAGCAGCCAAGCCAAGACCCAAGCTGGAGAAACATGAATGACCTCACTAATACCGGTCTGCACCGCGTCACTACTGAGAACTATGAATGCCTGCTGTTTATGTGTCAGAACCCCAATGCTATGGAAAAAGAAAGTATGCCTTAATTCCACCGGTCATATCAGCACAAGAATTTACTGATGTTTCTTTAAAAGACATCTTCTGCTTAAAATGTCAGCTCAACCTACATAGTCTGCCTGCAGAGAAACTCATATTGCTTCCTCGCCATTCACAGAAAAAAAAAAATGTTCATTGCGGATGTGTTTAATGACTTAACTTTATTCTTTTTAGATGAAGCTTTGGAAGGGTAAGGAAGAACACGTGGAAACTATTATAGAAGGCAAATAAGTTGATCTTAAAATAAAGTGCAATCAATCCATGCATGCTGCCCACCTGTCTTCTCAGAAGCCCACCTGAGACATCAAATGACCCCTTTGCCCTGTGGGCACCATACCTTGGTAGAGCAGGTTGGCTGGGGGGTGATTAGCGCCAGCCGCTTTGGAGGGCATTTCTGCTTCATAGCCTGCTGGCAAGTTGTCCAAAGCGGCACTGGAATGTCTGGTGGAGCCCAGCCACAGGTACACGTCGACTTTGGCCTGCACCGACCAACCAGCAGACCGTTTTCCAGGAAGCTGGAAAAAGGTCACAAGGAAGACTTCCTGTTAGTAGGAGACAATTATGGGCTTCACTCCTTGAGAAAAGAGGTCCTTCCTGGAGACACACTTGGAGGTATGTTTAGAGAACGGTTCTCAAGTGCCGTTCTCAAATCAAAATGAGAGCAATGGTCCCAGTTGCCTCAATTCATAACTGCAAAAGAGGACCTGAAGCTTAATCATGCATTGTGATAAGCAATTCAAGCCCTGTATCATTTAAACATAAAAGGTAAATGTGTTTATTCCCCCCATTTTCTAGGTGAGGAAACTCTGGCTCAGAGAGATGAAGTAATTTACCTAAGATCACTCTGTTTTCGACAGAGCCAAGACTCAAGCCCAGAAGAGATGATTCCAAATCTACACTATTGACTCTGAACCCCTTAGACTGCCCCTTCATGACACTGAGCCAAAATCTCCTTCCAGAAACTTTCAACGGCCTGGAGTTCCAACCTGAGTTCCTACCTCTTTGCCTCATTCAGAAGAAACCCAAGAGGTCTTCTATAAGTCAGGCCTTCACGTGCTTGAAGGAACCTACCTGGCCTACCATGTTTTTCCTTCCTGGCTAAACACCTATAATTTCTTCATTCCTTCCTCGTGCAGTGTGGTTGGTTTCTGATTCCCTTACTACCCTACTATCTCTCCTTTGAATGTGCTCAGATTCGTGCATATATATTTGTTTGAATTTCTATGCTTATCTTTGTATTAGTGTATGTGATATTAGTTTGTATTAGTGTGTACAAGGAGTGTGTGCATGTATACACGTGTGTGCATATGTATATGTGTGTGCATGTGTATGTGCGGGGACATGTATTCTCACTATCTGAAGGACACAACTCAAAACAGATAGTATGGCTCCTTTGTTTCTCAGTCACCACCATTAGAGGACTCTCTGCCCTCAGCCAAGGAGTCCCAGGGCCCAGCCCTGTCTACATTCAGGATTGCTGGCAGGGGCATCATCCCAAGAGTAGCCATGGCACTTTGAGATATTGCTACTTCTCCAGATTTTGTTGACGCTTCTAAGTGCCTCTTTTTAGTGTTTCTTAGAATTCCCTGTCAGTACCTTCCTCTTTCTTCTGCACCACTTCCTTTCCATAAAGGATCACAAAATCCTAATATGAGAGGCCACAACTTGCTCTGACAATTTTAAAGTACCTTGTGGAGAGCCTCTGAATCCAAAATTGAGCATGGCTGTTTGCCTTTCAGGCTTGCTCTGTGGGTTCCATAAACAGATTTTGAGCAACTCAACTTAGCAACTACTGTAAGTGAGGCCGGGACCTTGCTGAGGGAGTGGGGGCAGGAGGCTGTGGAGTGGCTAAGACTCAGTGCTGGCCCTCCTTCCAAAGCTCATAAGGAGGCCCACTTGCATTCACTTACTCAAATGCAAAGACAGAAAGCACTGAGGGAGCAGAGAAGTAGCAGCGGGTATTTCTATCCTTTCTTTTTTTTTTTTTTTTTGAGACAGAGTCTCACTTTATTGCCCAGGCTAGAGTGAGTGCCGTGGCGTCAGCCTAGCTCACAGCAACCTCAAACTCCTGGGCTCAAGCAATCCTGCTGCCTCAGCCTCCCAAGTAGCTGGGACTACAGGCATGCGCCACCATGCCCGGCTAATTTTTTCTATATATATTAGTTGGCCAATTAATTTCTTTCTATTTATAGTAGAGATGGGGTCTCGTTCTTGCTCAGGCTGGTCTCGAACTCCTGAGCTCAAATGATCCGCCCACCTCGGCCTCCCAGAGAGCTAGATTACAGGCTTGAGCCACCGCGCCCGGCCCTCTATCCTTTCTTTAAGATACAAATATTCACCTGTGTTTTAACTGGTACTTCGGAGTTAGATCCCAGAAAGAGAAGAAAGAGGAAAGTGCGTAAGCAAAGATTTGGGTAATATGATCTAATATATTTAGTGAGTGCTTATTCCTTGCCAAGAATAGCGCTAAGAGCTTTCAAAAAAGAAGAAATAACAACCAGTGAGTATGACCAAGGATGACACAGACAGGATGAAGAATCTTGCTCAGTATGTGCAGCTGTTGACATTTTATTCTTTAGGGAGCAGGATGCCATCATTTTTTAAGCTCAAAAAAATCTAAATAAGGTCATTTTGTTGTTGGTAAAGGCAACCACTCTGTAACCTGTAATTTTAAAAATTGTATTAAGACAAATAATCCTCAATACATCACTTCTCTGATAATAATAGCCAAAATGTATTAAGTATTAACATTTATTTAATAAAATAAATATTTATTGAAAGCCTAAGGCTAATTTTTTGCAATGAAAGCAATCTCTCTGTCATTCGTAGACATCACTGGGCCATGAACTCGTAAAGGCAGGAATTTTTGTCTGTTGAAACGGATGTCCCCAAAGCCCAAAAGAATGCTTGACACCCAGGAAGCATGCAGTAAATATTTTCTGAGTGTTTATTCTTTGTTTACATTTCTAATAACAATGAATTTAGTACATGTTGAACACTTACATTGTTCTAGGCCTTGGTCTAATGCTTCGTCTTTCCCACAGAATGCTCTAACACCTGCATGTTATTACCAAGTTATACATTACCATTCATCTTCACAATGACTCCATAAAATAGATATTTTAATAATGTGTATTTTAAAGGTGAGAAGACAGAGGTTCAGAGAAGTTAAGACAATTTTTCCAAGGTCACAGAGCAAAGCAGGGTTCAAGCCAAGACTCAAACCCAGCTCTACCTGGCTCCAGTGTTCCTCATACAATGTGTGTGCCTGGATTGCCTGGGTGTCTCGTTAAAGTGTAAACTCTAATTCAGTTGGTCTGGGGTAGAGTTTGACAGTCTGCATTTCTGCCCATTGACGTCGATCCTGCTGGTCTACAGACCTCAGTTTTAAGTATTTAAGCGGCAAGGCTCTTCACTTACTATACTATATTGCCTCAAGTAGTTCTAATAGTCTGTGCTTCTTAGAGTAAAACAAAACAACAAACAACATATTCATTTCTACTGCTGCTAAACAACATGTGTGGATGTGAACTCACAGACCCCAAAACTCAGCTAACATCTTGTGAAAGTGTTCATAACGACCACTGCTGCACTCCTAAGGTTAGCAGCTTGTACATTTCCTTAAAAAATAAACAAACTGAAATTGCTGGCAAGATGATGCAGAATGTCTCACTTAAGCATCCAAGTGGGGTTCACCCAGCATTACTGAGCAATGACCCAGGTGCTTTCAGAACCAGTATCCCCTTTTTAATTTCATGTGCACTTCCATCCTCGTGTGTCTGCCTTCCTTCCCCTTCCCCACTCTCCTTCCTCTCTCATGTGCCCCGGAAGCTTGACCAACCACAGTAAGGCCTTTCCTTTTGAGAATAGTAAAAGAAAGGAAAAAAGAAAACACAACAGAGAAAAATAATTGAAGAACTAAAAAACATATCAAAAAGCTACGATCACCCATGTGGTCATGTTGCATGAGAAAGAATACTAAAGGCTTAACCTTCCCCAGCCCCCCACCTCCCACCCACCAGGATCCTGGTGCACCCCAGCTGGCTAAAAAGGAGGAGGAAATCATGGGAAGTCGGAGGAAGGAGAGTGAGATGGTAATTCGCACAAACTGTGCTGGAGTTGGTCAAACAGTACTAGTGAGAGGAAGGCTTGTTTGTCTTGCAGAGGATTTACTCTGCAACAGGACCCATAAGGGTGCCTTTTAGCCACCCCTTGCTGCTGCATCCTAGGAAAGGCTGGATGGAAAGCCAGCAGCCTGGAGAAGAAGAGATGGGCTCGGGTATGTGCAGAGAAGATAGAATGGGGACAGAGATGAGAGTAAGAAGAGGTGGGCTCAGCACAGAGAGGCAACTCAAGGAGAAAAGAAAAGGAGGGTTGAGCCCCATGTTCTGGGCTCAGAGTGCACCCCACTCCTTCCACAAGAAAGATTTCCTTTTGGTAATGAATTTCCTTTCCCACATTTTCAGCCACCAGGGGCACAGTGAGGATGAGATTAAAAGGGGAAAACCCTGATTTTTTGGATGGTGGGTTGAGCTGAGTTCGGCAAAATCTGCACCGTCATTTTTAGTAACATCATGAATATATTTAAATTAGAGATAAAGAAAGATCATGGAACCAGGGACCATGAAATCCTGAGTGCAGTTACAGATCAACCGTTACTTAGCCACGTGACTACAGATGAACCACCTTTGTTTCCTCTGGATTAATATTCCCCATACTGGGCCTCTAGGAACAGGAGTCTCCCAAAACTTGTAACTAGCTATTTTTGAAGAAGAAACCTGGTAAACGTGGGTTTCAAAAGTTAAAGATGTTTCCCGACTGCAGGACTTCTTAGAACCTTCTACTAGTTAATGGCTCCTGTGCAACTCCAGGAGTTTCCAAGGGTACGACTACAACTGCCTAAATGTATTTGAACATGTATTTGTAGAGCCACCCAAAGGGCAGCTGCTTTCTAGCATAAACTTTAAGAAAACTCTGGCCTAAAGAGTTTAGAGATTTCCATTCTGTTTTTTCCCTACCTTCTATTTCCCGGCTAGGAAACCGGAGTCAGCGGCAGGTGAGGGACGTCTCCCGGGTGCAGCCCTTGCTTTTCTCAGGCTTAGCAATTTAGTGGGGAGAAAGGGCCATAAAGGGAGGTGGTGGGTAGGAGCGACTTAAAATCAGGAGTAACGATCAAAACAGGAATGAAAATAGTTTTTGCTGAATCATCTTATCAATTCGTTTCATCGATCGAATTCAACATGATTTAGAAAGCTGTTGCCCAAAGCAACGCCAACAGTGAAAAGAGTATATAGATAAAGAGGTAAACTGAGGCTTACAGATGCATTGATAAAGATAACAGAGGCTGGATGCCACAGGGCAAAAGTTCTGCATTCTCAGTTACGTTTATCCTCTGGCTTTATTTGACAACTGTTCTTCGTTCTAATTTTAAATAGTGCCAGGATACATCAAAACATTTAGGAGCGAGTAATGTTATACCAGGTTTTTTTTTTTTTT
>VSMD01093049.1:0-29576 GCA_008750895.1 Mirza zaza
TTGAGCTCAGGAGTTCGAGACCAGCCTGAGCAAGAATGAGACCCCATCTCTACTATAAATAGAAAGAAATTAATTGGCCAACTAATATATATAGAAAAAAAAAATTAGCCAGGCATGGTGGCACATGCCTGTAGTCCCAGCTACTTGGGAGGCTGAGGCAGCAGGATTGCTTGAGCCCAGGAGTTTGAGGTTGCTGTGAGCTAGGCTGACGCCATGGCACTCACTCTAGCCTGGGCAATAAAGTGAGACTCTGTCTCAAAAAAAAAAAAAAAAAAAAAAAAAAAAAAATGAATAGTGTAAAGGGAGTAAATGGAGAATCTTAGAAGAAATCTTAAAGGAAAAGTTTGTCAATCAAAATTGTTTTAAAAAATTTTTGATAATCTTAGAGAATCAATTTATATTTAACAGTGCTTTAGATTGAGGCATTTTAATATACAATTGGTGATAAGTTAAAATTTCAGGAAGGGTTAGAATGAGTATGTCAATTCAGTTAAGATGCAAACAAAGATAATGACAAATTAATATTCATATTCTTTTATTATGAATATTGTACAAGTTACTTTAGAATATTCTCTGTATCTATTGGCTGCTTTATTTCTTGGCCAGATTCTAATTCCTGGGATAGGTTTTTATATAATGCCAAAGCTTTCAGTAGGCAAAACTCTTTGGAATGCATTTAACAGAATTAAAAATCTTCTATTCACTTACTTGAATTCCAAAATGTTCATTTCATGGCGATAATCCCCCTGGACCATCTTTATATTCGAGATTTGCTCAGAATTGGCAGTCTCTATCTTTCCTAAGAGCTGCATTACCTAATGAGAGTACAAGAAGGAACTTTTTTGTGTGTGAACAAAACCACCAGCATTTACATTAATTATACTTTAATCCTAAAGTGAGCCAGCAAACAGACTTAAATCTAAAGCACAATTGCTTTTGAAAATGATTTTTTTTCAAGTGATTATGAGTCATAGTTACACTGTCTTCAGGGAACAAATAATAGGAGGTGTTCCATTCTGTTGTCAATAATATACTTTTTGATCATAGGCTACGTAAGCATATAACAAAAATATGCTATCACCAGTAGTTTGTTTAATTTGTTCATTTGATTATTTCTTTACTTTCTGTCTCCCTGGTTACAATGTAAGCCACTATATCCTATCACCACTATACCCAGTGCACATTAGGTGACCAATGGTAAATGCTCAACAAATACTTATTAAATAAATGTTTAAATGCACAATCAGGCTCTGAAGAAAACATGCATTACTGGCCTAAGAGTATGTCTCAGGGATTTCCAGATAGTATTCTGACATGAGCACAAGTGAATCCCAAGTGAAATGACATATAAAAATAGGCAAAAAACAAGTTCCACTTCTGGAGTTTAAGACTAGAGTATCTTCCTCATTGCCAGAAACACTGAGAAAGTTCCTTTAGATAAAAAAAAACTAGATTAACAAATAGATGCATAATTGTAGCCCATAATCATGCCTAAAGAGAATGAAACTACATGATTAGCCTTGGTCAAAAAAAATTGAACTCCTAATACAGATGGTCCATAGGAAGGAGAGTGGGCATTTAATTAAAATCTGAGTTCTCTTAGAAAATAATGATGTGAATAATGTTAAGAGTTTGAATGAATAAATGTTGGGTGGCAACCAATAGCACCTGAATGCTATTTACAGGAGACACAGTTAAAACAGGGTAAATGCAGAAATGTTAAAATAATAGGCAAATATATTCCTAGTAAAAGCAAAGAAAAAGCAGCTGGAGCAATATTAATGTTACATAAAATGTCATTCAAGACAAAATATATTAAAGAATGGGACAAAGATGGTCATCTTTACAGATAAAGAGTAAAATGCACAGTGAAAAATAGAGGGCTTTGAACCTTTATTTACTTTATATATTGAACTAAGATGCAACAGCTTTTTAGGATAAACTAATAGAGATGATATATTAGTCATTTTAAATGACTTTTCTTCACTCTTTACTGGACAAATAAAATATAAATAATATACGAAGATATAAAAAACAAATTAATTTAAGAAATTTGTATACCAAACCATGTATCTTGCAAACAGCAAACACTCATTCTTTCCCAGTGCCCACTGAGCATTTCCAACAACTAAGCACATGTGTGATTGTAAAGAAAATCTCAAATTATTCCAAAAAGCAAGAATAGCACATGCTATAACTCTAACTTCACTGCACTAAAACTAGAAATTAATAAGAAAAGTATAAAGAAATAAAAATGCAATCGCTTGAGTAAAAAACAACAAACAACTTCCCTGCTCTTTTAATTCTAGTGCTCACATGAAAACGTGCCTCTCAGATTTCCTACTGCAAGGAGAATAATTGTCCAAGGGCCTTGTCTGCTGTGCTCAAAATCCATCACCATGTATCCAGACTGTGCTTCTCATGGGCCGCTCCCAGCCAATGTCTGAGTTGTGTTCCTGCGATTAGTGATTTTGGTTCAATGACCCAAGGAACTTGATGACATGATCTTAGAATGGCATTGCACTCTAAGGCCTTCTTCACTCATGTTTTACACAGAAACCAGACCTGTATCGCAGTCCGAAGATTTTCCCTGTTTCATCCATCTCTCTCTCCATTTTTCCTCATAGGCTTTTCCTTCAATAAATCCCTGGGCACCTAATTCCCTTATCACATTTGTTTCTCAAAAGATCTAGACTAACACAAATCAAAATCAACTCTACAGTTATAATTTACTTAAATAGAAATGATAATGAAAACATTACATATCAAAAGGATGGAGCCAAATTTATAATCAGAAGTAAATTTGTGGCATTAAATATCTTCATAATTATACAAGAAAGAACGAAGCTATGTAAATGAACCATTCATTCACAAAATTAAAAAGGGAGTAATAAATTTAACCAAAGAAAAGCAGGATGTAGAAATTGACAAATTAAATTAAGTAGAATGGCCCCACAAACATGGCCATGCTGTAATCCCTGGAACCTGTGAATATATTGTGTTATAAGGGATTTCCAGCTGTGATTAAGATTATAGACATTAAAATAGAGTATTCTGGATAATCCAAATGAACTTAATTTAATCACATGAGCCCCTAAAAGCAGAGAACTTTCTCCAGTTGGAGTGGGAGAGTTGGGCAGAAGATGAAGTCAGAATGGACTGAAGCATGAGATGGATTTGACCTGCTATTGCTGGAGAGAGGCCACATGGAAAACATGACAAGGAAGACAGGCAGCTTCTGGATCAAAGACTGGCCCCCAGTTAACAGCCAGCAAGAATCTCAGTCCTACAACTGCAAGAAAATGAATTTGACCAAAAGCTTGAATGAATCTGGAAGAGGATTCATCCCCAAAGGACACAGCTCTGCAGACACCTTGATTTCTGCTTTGTGAGACCCTGAGCAGAAGGTCCAGTCTCACCTCCTCCCAACTTTTGACCTACAGAAACTATGACATAATACATTTGTGTTGTTTTACACCACTATGTTTGTGGGAATTTGTTAGGGCAGCAATGGAAAATTAATATGAAGACATTTTAGAAATTAATAAGAAAAAAAGTTATAGCATCAATAGGTAAATCCAAAAGCTGGTTCTTTGAAAATGTAGTAGATAATGTTTTTTCTACTCTGAACATGAAGAAAAGAGAGGAAACATAAATATTAAAATTAGGAATAAAAAAGAATAGTTAATCTATAAGCCAAATAATATAGCAGAAACATTCTCAGAACTGAAATTATAGGTGAAATGGAAACCCAATAATTATAGGAGACTTTAATTCACCTATCTCAATCTAAGACAGAAGAAGCAGACCAAAAAATAAGGATAAGAAGATTTAATCAGGAAGTTATTTCTTATAAATACCTAATAAACTTTGTACTCTAGAAATACAGAATGTACATTCTTTTAGAACATGTATAAAAATTGACTATCCAGCCACCAAAAAGAAAAAACAACTCAAAATAGTTCAAAAACTAAAACTGGTATACACAAAAAATTTTACTTACAATGAGATGAAACTAAAAATAAATATAGGCATAACAAAATAAAAAGTCTTTAACTCAGACGGGGAAAAAATACAACTCCTCTTAACTATTTAAGAGAAAATGCAATATGCAATTGCAGAATTTCTAGGAAACAATAATGAAATTACTACATATCAAACCTTAGGGGTATAAGGAGAAAAGAACAAATGAATGCTCAGGGAAAATTTGTAATCATAAATGCTTATATCAGTAAAAAAGAGAATACAAATACATAAGCTTTAAAAAGTTAGAAAATGAACAGCAAAACACACTGCAGGCAAGGAAAAAAATAAAAATACAAGCTGAAATGATGAGCTGGAAAATAGAAGCAGAACTAAAATACATAAGAATATTGGCTCATTGTAGAACAATTAGTACAACTGTTAAGGTACAACTGCCTGAATCAAGAAAAAAAGAGAAAAGCACAAATATACAAAATAATAAAATGGTAAGAGGAAAAATAAAAGCAGAGGGAATTAAAACTATCTTAAAAGTATTTTGTACAAATTTACACAAATTTCAAAATCTAAAGGAAATAGGTATTTTTTTTTCCAAGAAAAAGTAATTTACTAAAGCTAACCACTGAAGATTCTCTTTAGTAATCTTCAGAGGTTAGCTGAATTTTCACATAAACAATTGAACAAATCTATCAAAGGTCTCCCTTCTCCACCAAACTATCAGGCTCAGATATTTTCAGGGGCAAAGCTATCAAATCCCTAAAGAATGGATAATTATAATCTTTAAACTGTTTCAGAGCATAGAAAAGGGAAAATTTTCAAATTATTTTATGAAGTCAATACAACGTTGATTCTAAAATCTGAAATAATTGCACAAAACATAGGTTAATCTTATAAGAATTTATGCAGAATTCTTAAATACAGTATCAGCAGACATAATCCAGTAGTACAAATATGTCATAATCAGTACAATTTATTTTAGAAAAGCAAGTGTGGTTTAATAATAGAGAATGTAGCATATAAATAATTATGCTAATAAAGCAGAAAACTCACATGATTCTCTTCATAAATGCTGAAAAGGCATTTGACAAAATTCAATAATAATTCTTGATTTTAAAAAATTCAATAAAATAGGAATAGATATTAAACATCCCTAATGGGGAAACTTACTTCCCCCATCATAAGGGAAACACTGGGGACATTTCTGTTAAAGTTGGGAACAAGACTGGGATACCCACTATTCCTACACTACTATTTAACATTGTCTGGAATTATTAAAGCAATTAGAAAAGAAAGATATGGAAAAAGATGAGGTAAAACTATTATCATTTAAAAATTATATGATTGTGTATCTGGGGACAAAAAAATCACTATGATCAAAAGAATTCATTGTGGAGTATGAAATTAATACAGCCTTCATAATGTACAACTAATAACTAATTAGTAGATATAATGAAGCTCCTATTATAATAAACTAAGAAGAAAAAAGATTTAAAAATCTTGAAATACATTTAACAAGAAATAATGCCAAATCGACATGAGGAAAATTTGAAAACATGCCTGAAGGACATAAAAGTGATCTTGAACAAATGAGAAGCATACTATGTTCTTGGATAGACCATTCAGCATTATGACTATGTCAATTCTAAAGCTAATTTGTAAATTTAACATGATTTCCATAAAAATTAAAATAGAGTTGTTTTGTTGATTTATTTTCTGGAACTAGACAGGCTAATTTTAAAATCATATGCAAAAATACACTATTAATAAGAAAATAGGGGGAAAAGTAATGGTAGGAACTAACTCTGATGATTAATAACTAATAATTAGTTAATTATTAATAATTAATAACTAAAACACATATTAGGAAAACTCCAAATGGATCAGGATTTAAGTGTAAATAATAAAGCCATGACAGTGCTAGAGGAAATATGAGCAGTTCTTTCAAGGATTTGTGTAGGGAAGCTCTTTCTGTGACTTAAAATTCCAGAAGCCATAAAAGAAAGAAATTCAGCTATAAATAGAGAACATGTGCATGTCAAAAGTCAAAAGACCAGTGACAAACTGGGAAAATGTACTTGCAGCTCATATCATAGAGAAAGGGCTCATGCCCTTAACATATTAATATGGGCTCCTAGAAATAGACAAGAAAAAGTAAAAAGCTCAATAGAGAAATAGACAAAAGGCATGAACAGACAGCTCACCAAAAAAGAAATACAAATAGCCCTTAAATATGTGAAAAGATGCTCATCCTCACTCAAAATAAGAAAGACTAATTAAAACACAAAGATATTATCTTTTTCCTATAAGAATGGCAAAATTCAAAAGGTGAACAGCACTGCACTGGTGAGGCAATGGGGATATAGGAGATTTTACATATTTCTGGTAGTTATGCAATAAGGTAATAGCCTTATAGAAAGCAATTTGACAAGATCTTTCAAAATAACAATCACATGTACCTTTTGATCCAGAATTCCCACTTCTGGATATACATTCTACAGATATATCTACACATACACAAAATAATATAAGTGCAAGATTATTCATTGCAGCATTGTTTGAAAGAGTGGAATATTAGGAGGGACTGGTTAAGTGAACTATTACATACAAAGGAACAATATGCAGTTTTTAAAAAGAATGAGAAAGCTCTCTATGTATCGATATAGAAAGATTTCCAGGATATAGTTATTTAGTTAAAAAAAATATAGATGCATAGCAATATATATAATATGCTATCTTTTGTATAATATGGGGGAAATAAGAATTTGTGTTTGCATTTGCTCGTATCTGCATAAAGGCATACCAAACAGATTCACAACAGACCAATAAAAATGGTTACCTGCGAAGGTCATGAAAAGACATATGAATAGTGATGGGTGGCAGTAAAAATTCTTGAGGTATGTTTTCTTACATAGTTTTGATTTTTAAACCATATATATTCATTACCTTAAAAAAACACTAAGCAGAGAGAAAGAAACAGAGTCCAGTGTCACTTTTGAACTGACATGCAAAATCCAATACTGAATTATTACATAATAACTGTATAGCTTTCATTACAGAAATGCAAGAATGTTTCAGTATTGGGAAATGTATTTGCTCATAAGAAGGCCAAAGAAGTAAACAAACAAATCCTCAAACCAAAGAATAATCAATATTGTGATTCTAGGAATTTGTTGATATCTAACAGGCATTTGATAAAATTAAATGTTCAGTCCTAATAAAAACTAAGTGGGCATCAATGGATACTTCCTCACATGATTAAAAATATTTTAAACCAACATCCAACAGAAAACAACAAAGACTTTCTGAGTATAATCAGGAACCAGATAAGCTGTCTTCTACGTCAATTTTATTTAACAGTGTTCTGGAAGTTCTGGGCAAGACCTTCAAAATAAGTGATGAGATTTTAAATTAGAAAACCAGAGATGAATTGCTATGACACGCTGTTGTTGTGGATATGATTGAGTACCTTGAAAAACTAAGAGAATCAACCAAAAAATTATTAGGACTAATTAGATGGGTAAGTAGGAGGGTGGACAAGGGGATTCAGATGGGACTGGAGAAACTATGTTCCCAGTAATGTCTGCCCTTGATTGACTGGCTTCCACCAATAAATAATCAAACACCTAACTTTCATATCCCAGTTTCCAGAGGATGTCTACTTCATTCTGTCCAAATGACTTCCGGGGAGATGTGCTTATTTTGCAGAGGGTATGTGTCAAAGTGGGACACAGAAAACTTTGCACTGGGCTCCAGTTTCAGTAAACTGATGACTGGGAAGATGAGACAGGGGAGAGAGACACTTCAGACAGAAAAGAGCATGAACAGGGGGAGGATGTGAGATATCTTGGTGTGAGTGGGGACCCACCTGAGTAGCTCAGCATTGCTAGGAATAAAGGGTGAGTCAAGAAGCACAAGGAATAACCAGGGGCCAGGGTAGAGATGACCTTTAATATTCAGGCCATAGGATTTATGTGTTATTTTGTAAGAGAAATAACCTATTTTAGGTTTTAAGCCAGGATGTAATATGATCAACTCACATTTATGTTGGACTTTTAGTAACAATAGCTTCCATGGGAAATTCTTTTGCTTATAATCCTTGGGTCCATAGTCTTTGAGGGGAACTCAGAGAGTAAAAATATAATGGCAATGGTGGAATCAAGCAGTATGTGCTTACCATGGATGGCTGAGTTGGAATATAGGAGGCACTCATTAAATATTTGTTGATTGAACTGATTGTACTCACAGTGTATATGAGTGAGCTGTCATATTTAAACTCTGTGAAAGAAAAAGTTTTTTTTAAAAAAATTACTACCTGACTGGACATGTTGATAAGCTATAATGATCTTACTTCTGACAGCCACACATATTAATAATATCTATTTTTAGTTACCTTCATTTCCAAGTTCTTGGAAACAGTTTCTATGGCAGGCGCAAGCTCTTGAATTGCTTTCTCAAGTTGCCGGTACTCATGCCTGATGAACTGAATGTCTCCAGAAAGTTTCATGATGCTTGAATCACATCTAGTGGCAAGATGGAAATTGGTGTGAGATAAATAGGTTCATAACATTTTTAATACCATAGTAGGACCTGTGCATTCATTTGATGGCCAAAGTTCTAAAGTTATTTGAATAATGAGTTGGTAGAGGTAGAAGCATATACAGGGTTCTTCTTCCTCATTTTTCTCTTCTCTTTCTGCTGGGAGAGAAACCAAGTTCGATACATTGGCCCAAACCAGAACACCAAGTTGAAATAGTTTAGTTGGGGACATTGGGGTATATTGAGGGAAATTTTATGTCTTCAGCTTTATATTAACTCAGTTATAGGAGTTACAGCAGATTTTGATGTTTTAGGAATATACCCTGCTGCCTATGGTTAGACAAAATTAAACATTTTTCTTCTTTTACATCATATTATGAATCTATTTTCCTCCCTTTAACCTCTTTTATTGGCCCCCAGCCTACCAATTCACCTTTGGCTAGAAAAGGTGTCCCAACTAATCCAAATCTTCCAATCCATCATCTCCAGTTTCTCACCCTCGTAGCCCCAATCAAAACTCCTATTCCTATTGGAAACTATATAAACACATAACAATTAAACAACATACTCCTGAATGACCAATTGTCTATGAAGACATTCAGAAGGAAAATTAAAAATTTCTCTAACAAAGGAAAATGAAACACAACATATCAAAACCTGTGGAATACAGCAAATGCCATACTAAGAGGAAAATTTATAGTAATAAGTGTCTACATTTAAAAATTAGAAAAGTTTCAAATAAACAACCTAATGATGCATCTTAAAGAACTAGAAAAATAAGAGCAAAAAAAACTCAAAATAAATAGAAGAAAATAAATTATAAAGAGTAGAACAGAAATAAGTTAAATTGAAAAAAACCCCAAAAGATCAATAAAAAAAAGTTGTTTTTTTTTAAAAAAATAAAATTAACAAACCTTTATCTAGATGAAGGAAAAAGAGAGAAGACACAAGTAAATAAAATCAGAGATGAAAAAGGAGACATTGGAACTGCTACTGCAGAAATTCAAAGGATTATTAGAGAATACCGTGAATAGCTATATACCAATAAATTGGAAAACCTAAAAGAAGTGGATAAATTGCTAGATACATAAAACCTACCCAGATTGAACCAGAAAAAAACAAAAACCTGAATAAACCAATAACAAGTAACAAGATAGAAGCAGTAATAAAAAGCCTCCCATCAAAGAAATGCCCAGTACCCAATTGCTTCACTGTTGAATTCTATCAAGCATTCAAAGAAGAATTAATACCAATCCTAAAGTAGTCTAAAATATGGAGAAGGTAATGCTCCCAAACTCATTCTGTGAGTCCCATATCATCCTGATATCAAATCCAGACAAAGACACAACAAAAAAAGAAAACTATAGGCCAATATCTCTAATGAACATAGATGCAAAATGTTCTCAGCAAAATATTAGCACGCCAAATTCAACAACATATTAAAAAGATTGTTCATCACAATCAAGTGGGATTTGCCCAGGGATGCAAGGATAGTTCAATATAAAAAATCAATCAATGCAATACATCATATCCTCAGAACGAAGGACAAAAACCATATCATTTTAATTGATGCTGAAAAAGCATTGAATAAAATTCAATGTACTTCATGATAGAAAAAAAAGCTCTCAAAAAACTGGGCATAGAAAGAACTTACCTCAACACAATAAAAGCCATCTATGACAGATCCACACAGGTAGTATCATACTGAATGGATAAAAACTAGAAGTCTTTCCTCTAAGATCTAGAACAAGACAAGGATGCCCACTTTCACCACCATTATTACTCAACACAATACTGGAAGTTCTAGCGAGATCAATCAGATAAAAGAAAGAAATAAAGGGCATCCAAATTGGAAAGGAATAAGTCAAATTATCCTTGTTTGCAGACAATATGATCTTATATCTACAGAAACCTAAAGATTCCACAAAAAAGCTATTAGAACTGATAAATAAATTCAGTAAAGTTGCAGGATACAAAATCAACACAAAAATCATTAGCACTTCCATATGCCAACAGCAAACAATCTGAAAAAGAAATCAAGAAAGTAATCCCATTTATAAGAGCCACAAATAAAATTAAATGCCTAAGAATAAACTTAATCAAAGAAGGGAAAGGTCTCTATAACAAAAACTACAACACACTGATGAAAGAACTTGAAGAGGGCACACAAAAAAATGGAAAGATATTTCATGTTCATGGATTGGAAGAATCAATATTGTTAAAATATCCATACTACTCAAAGTAATCTACAGATTCAATGCAATTCTCATCAAAATACCACTGACATTCCTCACAGAAAAAAAAAAATTCCTAAAATTTATACAGAACCACAAAAGACCCAAAATAGCCAAAACCATCCTGAGCAAAAAGAACAAAACAGGAGGAATCACATTACCTAACTTCATGTCATACTACAGAGCTGTAATAACCAAAAGTAACATGGTACATAAAAACAGACACATAGACCAATGGAAGAGGATAGAGAACCCAGAAATAAATCCACACATCTGTAGTGCACTTATCTTTAACAAAGATGCCAAGAACATAACATCAGGGAATTGACAGTCTTCAATAAATGGCATTGGGAAAACTGGATATCCATATGCAAAAGAGTGAAATTAGACCCTTATCTCTCACCAAATACAAAAATCAAATCAAAGTGGATTAAAGTCTTAAATCTAAGACCTGAAACTATGAAACTACTAAAAGAAAATATTGGGTAAATGCTTCAGGGCATTGGTCTTGACAATGATTTCTTGAGTAATAGCCCCAAGGCACAGGCAACCAAAGCCAAATTGGACAATTGGGATCACATCATGCTAAACTCCTACAGAACAAAGAAAACAATCAACAAAGGAAAGAGCCAACCCAAGAATGGAAGAAAATATTTGTGAGCCACCCATTTGACAAGAGATTATTAATAAGAATATATAAGGGTCTCTAATTACTCAATAGGAAAAAATAAAATAATCTGATTAAAACATGGGCAAAGATCTGAATAGACATTTCTTAAACGACAACAAATAGCCAAGAGGTATACAAAAAAAATTGCTCAACATCATTAATCATTGGAGAAATGCAAATCCAAACCACAACGAGGTATCATCTCACCCCAGTTAGAATGGTTTTTATAAAAAAAAACAGGCAATAACAAATGCTGGTAAGGATGTAGAGAAGGGAGAACCCTTGTACACTGCTGGTGGAAATGTAAATTAGTGCAACCACTATGGAGAACAGTATAGAGGTTCTTAAAAAAAGTCAAAGTAAAAGAGCTACCATATGACCTAGCAGTCCCACTGTTAGGTATATATCCAAAGGAGGGGAATTCAGTATGTTGAAAAGATATCTACATTCCCATGTTTATTGAGGCACTATTCATAAGAGCCAAGATTTGGAGTCAACCTGTGTCCATCAACAGATGAATGGATAAAGAAATTATGGTATATATATAAGTGGAATATTATTCAGCCATAAAAAAGAATGAAATCTTTGTTGCTATAATGTGGAGGGAATGGGAGAACATTGTGTTTAGTGAAATAAGCCAAGCACAGAAAAATCTCACATGTTCTCACTCATATGTGGGAGCTAAATATTAAAACAATTGATCTAATGGAAGCAGTAGAATGATGGTTACCAGAGCCCAGAAAGGATAGCATGGAGGTGGGGGGATAAAGTGGGAAAGATTAGTGGGTTCAAAAATATAGTTAGATACAATGCACAGTTTTTGATAGGACAACAAAGTGATTGTAGTCAACAATAAGTTATGGCATACTTTAAAATTACTAAAAGAGTGGAACTGGATTGTTCCTAACACAAAGAAACAATAAATGCTTAAGGTGATGGGTACCCCAATTACCTGATTTGGTTAATACACATTGTGTGCCTGTATCAAAACATCTTATGTGCCCTATAAACATATGCAACAATTATGTACCCATAAGAAATAAAAATTAACAATTAAAATAAGCAAAACAAAAAGAAAACAAACAACAAATACCCTCCTGTTCCTTGAGTGGTCTCAGTCAGGTGTTTTACATTAGGAAGAAATTACTTTATATTAACATATGAATGAAGCTTTGGGCCATAAAGTTGCATTTGATAATTTAGGGGAAGAATTCTAGTGAGATGAAGCTGGTGAGGTGAGCTGATAAACCAATTTCCCAGAGAAGAAAACATACAGAAACCCCCTTCTCCTTGTCATCAATGGCCTCTCTTGACCTTGTATTAATGATTGGGTTTCAGTACATTCTCATACATGCTTGAAAGATAGGATGGAGAGCACTGAAGAACTGTATCTTTTATACATCTGAGTTATGAGAGATTACTCTGACATTTGTCATTTTATACAATAACTGTTTTCACTTTCATCAAATAATATTTATTAGGAACCACATTTTCATGTTGTCATGCTAAGTGCTATAAATATTGTTTGCCTTATGACTGTCAACATTTTTTAGGATCCAGAAATAATTTTTTTTTTCCTTAAGATTTTGGTGCCAAAGGTGAGTTAAGATGGTAATTTTGCTTGAGCATTCCCTTCAAGGGATACTAAGTGACTGTGGTGTGGAGGCTTGTGGGAGAAAAACACAGGAGTTAATCTGATCAAGAATGGGAGCACCAAAATTGTGGTCAAAGCCATTTTACACCTTTGTATACACAAACTGCCCTTGTCAGAACAACACCTCTACTGTTGGTTAGTTAGAATGTCCTCATGTGAGTCTGTATTAAGACACCCCAAATCACCTCAGGACTATTGTGGCTACCACCTCCTCTGTCCCCCTCCCTCAGGGACAGCTGATCTGTGCATGGGAAGCTACTGGTTAAGAATTTGTTCTCTGGTATCAGATAGACCAGACTTTGTATCCTGCTTCTGCTACTTCCTGGTTTGTGATCTGGGGCAAGCTTCTTAACATCTATGAGTTTCAGTTTTCCTTATCTGAAAAAAAATGACACCAAGCACAATTTGTCCACCATACAACTCCAGGGGTGCCAGACTCATGAGTGATGATGTGAACAGTGTCTGCTGCAGCACTGTGTGCCCAACCTTCAAATCGTAAATGGCTGTCCCGAACAGTGTTACCTCATAAGGTTATTTAGGGATGCAAGATGGCAACGAATGCAAAGGTATTAGCCAGTAGCCAGCACCAAGGGAGCAGCCACACGACAATAGCAGCTGTTATTTATTTATCCACTCGTCTTGAGAGTTGACCCTCCCTGTTCTCGCCTCCCCCAACCACCATTTCCCCAGCCTAACCCCACATGTTGAAGTCAAGGATTGTGAGTGGTTTTTCACAGCTGCACTCTCTATATATTATTAATACAAAAGGAAGTTTCTTCACCTCCTCCCTCTTTAGAATGATTTTATTGCTTCTGTTAAAATAGTACATGCCCATTATACAAAATTTCACATAATACAAAAAACAAGCAAACAGAAAAAGAAGAGTGTTAATACCATTCCAAATCCCACCTCTCATAAATAACATTGTTAATATTTGGTTACCATTCTTTTCACAATTATACATATATATAAAATATGTATGTATTTATATATTATATACACATGTAGAGATAGGAAGAAAGAAAATAATTTTAGAATTTTGGGATTATATTACATACACTAATTTTAGTTTAAAATGTTACATTTAATTTTACTTTAGCCTAAGTGAAAATGGAGAAACTGCTAAATTTTAGATACATATACAAATTTTAGATACATTTCATTATGAGAGATATTTGTTCCTTAGAAAAAAGTTCTAAAAAGCAATTATAGATTGAAATAATTATACTTTTTACACTATCACCTCAACTCCAGATATTATCTGTTGATCCTATGCCAAAAAAGTGAGGAAATAAGTTTATAAACTTGCTCTTTCAACATTTTGGTTAATATGTCAAATTCTGTGACATTTGCACTGTATTTTGTACCTAGAATTCCTATAGTTACTTGATCTTCATTCCATCTTTAGATTCTGTGTTCATTGATTGTTCTTTTAAATCACGATTTCTTTCCTGAGATCCTTATTTTGATTTATTCCTCGGTTGGCCAGATTTTGTCATCCAGATTCCAAAAGAAGGGCTCAGGAGTGGTAGAATTCTTATGTGCTTGAGTGCTTGAGAATGCCTGTCTGTTCTTTTATACTTGAAAGGTAACTTGGTTAAGATAAATTTTTTCTTTCCTTAAGAACATGATAAACATCGCTCCATTCTTTTCTGGAACTGATTGAAGTGTGGAAGTCATTTTTTCCTCCTTTTACATTATTTGCCTTGTCTACCTGGAAGCTCAGTGAGACTTTATCCTGGATGTCCAGTAACTTCAACCAGGATATATTGTTCTTATGTCAATTTTTTCCAGGTCACAGTTTACCTTTTGATCTATAGATTCAAATTTCTATTTCAAGAACACTTTCTTCTCTTATATCCATGAATATTTTTTTGTTTCTGAAGAATTTGTTCTGTTTCTTCTTCAGAGGCTTCTACTAGGTCTATATTAGATGTGTTTTACTTGTCATATATATAATTTCTCTATGACCATTTTTATATTGAAAAGTATTTCCATTTGGTGTGGTTTGATCATGCTTTTTACTTTTTATAACTCATTATTTTTAGATATAGTTATTCTATTTGGGGAGCTTCTAAAATAAATTTAATCTTTTTCATATTTTAATTTTTATCACCTTATCTCTGAGCACTTCTAGCTTATCTATCTCCTTTGATTAACTGATAATCTCTTGGGGGGAAACACTTTTATGTCTTTTTTTTCTTCTTTTTTATTTTCAGACAGAGTCTTGCTCTGTCTACCCAGGTAGAGTGCAGTGGTATCATCATAGCTCACTACAACCTCAAACTCCTGCTTAGATGCAGAAGATCTCTCAAGAGATCTTCTATCTCAGCCTCCTGAGTAGCTGGGACTATAGGGACATGCCACGATGCCCAGCTAATTTTTCTGTTTTTAGTAGAGACAGGGTCTCACTCTTGCTTAGGCTGGTCTCAAACTCCTGAGCACAAGCAATATTTCCACCTTGGCTTCCCAGAGTGCTGGGATCACAGGCATGAGCCACCACACCTGGCCTTATTTTTAAAATTTATTTTTTTCTTATCAAAGTAAAATATGCCTATAGTTTGAAAGTCAATAATAACTAAAAAGCAAATAACAAGTACAGTAGTTCCTGGCCCTGTGACTCACTGCCTCTCTCTGTTCCTTACCCTAGAGGCAAGTGCCTGAAATCTTTTGAGAATGGTATAAAATATGGTATAAAATCAGGTCCTTGTCAGCTTATCCTACAACTTAGAAATTGTCTTTATTAAGTCTGCTAAGGCAGTTTCCATGTGTCCATCTGCTTGCTAGGTTCCAAGACTTCTATGCTGACACTGCTGGTCCTTGTGGGTTTATGTTTTAAAGAAAACATCTTGTTACTGTAGATTTTTAGTAGGGCTTTTGGAAGGGACCAAATTATCCATGACTGTTCATACAGAAATCTTTTCTTCTCTCTTTCTTTTGCTCTTAATTTCTTTGAAACCAGGAGACCTTTTGATTATAGCTCTTCCTGTACTTTTCTGGGTAATTCCTTTGATACAGTATATTCATCAGTCTTTTGCTTATGTTTTTCTCCATCTATCTATCTATGTATCATCACCTACCTGCCTGTCATCTATGTATGTATATATCTGGGAATGGTAGTGGAGGTGATTTATATGCATGATTAGATTCTAAGGATCACTATTACATCTTTGAATGTTTCTGGCTACCTGCAGAAGATCAATGAGTGTGTTTGGTGGGGGTAGATTCCATCCTTTATTCAGGCTTGCAGTATCAAATCTCTCTCCTTCCTCAGCCTGTTGCACTTCAGCCAGTTTCTCTCAGGTATGAATTGGCAAGGGGGGAGGTCCTAGATGACAGAAATGATAAAGAACACAGTTGCATCTTCGGCTACATCTCCCAGCTGAGCAGTGTTGTTGACCTAAGTCCCTAAAGGGTCATTTCCTGCCTCTCTCTTGACCCACCCAAGCCCCCAGGTCATGTTGCTCCATTCAATTATTTTGTCTATGCCTCTCAGGAGTAGGACTCTTGATCAGAAGAAATCATTAAGCTTAAAATCCAAGGACTGTATCGGTCCAAACATCACAATATTTGGTACATGTGTTTTATTTGTGATAAGCAGCTGTGGCAACTTCTGTGTTATATTAAAGATAATATTTTTGTCTTCCTTTTTATTTTTCACTGGCATTGAGATGTCTCAAGTGAGAGGAGAGAAATAAAATATGTTTATTCTGCCCTCTCTAACCAGAAGTATCCCCTCTTAACTTTTCAAAAGTTGACAATATAACTCTGGGAGGCGGAGGCGGGCGGATGGCTCAAGGTCAGGAGTTCGAAACCAGCCTGAGCAAGAGCAAGACCCCATCTCTACTAAAAATAGAAAGAAATTAATTGGCCAACTAAAAACGTATAGAAAAAGTTAGTGGGCATTGTGGTGTGTGCCTGTAGTCCCAGCTACTTGGGAGGCTGAGGCAGAAGGATCACTTGAGCCCAGGAGTTTGAGGTTGCTGTGAGCTAGGCTGACGCCACGGCACTCTAGCCCGGGCAACAGAGTGAGACTCTATTTCAAAAAAAAAAAAACAAGTTGACAATATAAAGCCATCATGTGTCTTCAGAGGACGTGAATTTGCTTTTAATCACATATTAGCACAATTTATCACCCCCCCCAATATGTAGGTTTGCCTTGGGGTCCCAAAGAGCCAAATGTGGTTAGAGTTGGCCTCTGGCTGCAGCAGCAGATTTGTCACATCTATTCCTATAGGTGCCCTTTGCAGCCTGGACTCTTCCTTTTTCTGCTCTTGAGGCTAATCTACAAATAGAGGATCGGGCGTCAAAAGCAGGCTGGGCAACTTTGAGAACCTCATCTCATTGGAAGCACTTACTCTTAAACTGCCACTGTATTGGGGTGGGAAATAAGGTATAAAATTCAAAGCACACTGTAGTTATTAAATATTGAACCTGATTTATGAAGCAGTAAAATGTTTGCTAGCAATTATGCTAACATAGTCAATTTAATTTCACTTATGCCAAAATGCTAATTAGAATTGAGGTCACTGTATATGGAAAGACAACAATCAATCTGCCTTAGCTCGTCCATTAGTCATTTGCTTGGCAAAAACACAGAAAAGAAACAGGAGAGGAAGGGTGAATTTAAGTCTCATGGCTTTTGGCCACATTCTGCATCAGATTACCAAATAGATTTCAGAAATTTTCCATAAAAGAGAAACATTTCAAGGAAAAAATAAGGCCTTGTCCTAAAACCACTGCTTAAGCTCAAAAAGGAAGAAATCAGAGCAGAGCAAAACTTGCACATTTTCCTGATGTAATCCCATTGATCTGTTTCTTTTAAATCCATTTGTTATTTTTGTCTTATAAGTAACACAGGATTTACAAGAACAAAATAATAGATTTTTAAGTGGTTTGTAGAAAGACATAGTTGATAAGAGTGTCATCAGCACACTACCAAATTGAACCAAATCAAGTTTCATTCAAAATAGATGTTTGGTGTTTATCTTCTTTGCAAAAACATGGCATATCTAAGTGAGGCTGTGGGTTTGCTGGCATTTATTATCTTGCTTCATAACTTGCCCAAATATTATGAAAAGTATTTTGTATTAATCATGTATCATATAATACATAGTTATATATAAAGATTTGTATAATTATATATAATATAAATAAATAATTATACTTATTTATTTATTCTCTGGACTGGAAAACAGTTACTTTTTCTTTGATGACAGTTTTTCAACCATGAGTATTATTTCCAAGAGAGTGTCTTTAGTTTTAAGAGGAATGAAGCCATACTCCAGAACTACAAAGTCTTTCCCAGAAGCACTAAGTCATTATACTGTGGGTCAACCAGAAACTATAGCATCCTCGACACTCCTCCCCACTTCCCCTTTGAACTCCATGCCCATTCCAGTTAAATATCCTGATGGCTTCTCAAACACAACACAGTGAAAACCAAACACATTATCACTCTCTATTTCTCCTTCTGCTTCCTTGTCAAAACCATTCCTTGTTTCATATTTCCTTCTGTGTTAAATAATGTGAGTATTCAACCAGTCCTTAAGCCAGAAACTTCAGTAGTTATACTTGACTCCCCCTTCTTAACTCATCTTCCATATTTATCATGTACTAATTCTACAGATCCTATTTTCCCAATGTCTGTGTTGTCTGTTCCTTGCTCTGGACGTCCATGGCTAGCGCCTTGGTTTAGGCCTTTGGCACTTCTCACCTGAATTGCTGTAACAGCCTTCCTCTGATCTCCATGCCATCTTTCTGTACCCCACCAATTCAGCCACTACTAGAAGGTCACGAAATATGATATGTCACCACCCTTACTTAAAATTCTCCCATGGTTATTTATAACCTTCTACATAAAGCTCAAACTCTTTAGCCCACAAGACCCCTCATCTTCCAACTCTGGACTACTTCTCTGGCTGCTTCTCCTTCTTTCTCTAAATGCATACTCCAAAATATCATAACCAAAATGCCATCCTCACAGGTGGGCCCTTGAACATGTCACAAACACACTTCCCTCAGTTCCTTTGCACATATTGTTCTTCCAAGTGGAGTGTCTTTCCCATCCTTTCTTGTCTAGCTAACTGCTACACATCTTTCAAGTATCACCTCCTCTGGGAAACCTCTCCCCTGCCCCAGTCTGATTTGGATATGTCTGTAGCATCCAGGCTTTCAGTATAGTGTTCACCTCATTGATTATTGATGGAGCTTGTTTTCCCAGGTAGATTGTGAACAACTATAGTAAGGAGAGTGTGCCGCTGAATTCTAGCACACTGCCTTGCATATAGTAAGTGCTTAATACATTTTTGTTGAATTGAATGAGTGAATACCCTAGGAGAGATTTGTCTTAGGTGTTGATTAACTAATTCTTATTTGGTCATTAACACTCCAGAGAGGATTAACCAGATAGAGGTGAAGGTATTACAGGAGGGAAGAAAGAGGTTCTGGCAGAAGATGCAGAGATGGAAAGGTGTCTGTGGTCAGTCATTCACAAATCATCTTTGACATGTCTGCCAGAGTGGTCTTGCCATTGCCAATACCTACAGATTTTTGCTGAACTGTGTGCCCTTTTTTGATTTAGAAATCTCATACGAAAGATGTTATTCAAAACTTTATCCAGTCCGGTTGCGATGGCTCACGCCTGTAATCCTAGCACTCTGGGAGGCTGAGGTGGGAGGATTGCTTGAGCTCAGGAATTCAAGACAAGCCTGAGCAAGAACAAGACCCCATCTCTACTATAAATAGAAAGAGATTAGCCAAACAGCTAAAAATAGAAAAAAATTAGCTGGGCACAGTGGTGCGTACCTGTAGTTCCAGCAACCTGGGAGGCTGAGGCAGGAGGATCGCTAGAGCCCAGGAGTTTGAGGTTACTGTGAGCCAGGCTGATGCCACGGCACTCTAGCCCAGGCAAAAAGAGTGAGACTCTGTCTCAAAATGAAACAAAACAACAACAACAAAAACCCTTTATCCATTTGGCAGTAAATCCCTTTCGTTAGACTCTTTAACATAATTGTATATTTTAAATGTTTTACTCATTATAATCTAACACATCTGGGGATTTTATATGTGGTTCTGAGGGTGTGTTTGTCTATAGATGTTGGCATTTGAGCAGCCGAGGCTTTAAAACAAGACTTTGGTCACTTCCAATGGAACCAAATTGGACATTCTGTATAAGGGGTCTTTTATAGAAACTTTAGATCTCACAGGTAACATGAGGCTTTCAAAGTTTTATGATACACTTTCTCAACTACCATCTCTCATCAGTTTAGCTTAATGTAAAGACAGTATCTTTTTTCTACAGTATGGAACTTATTTGGGAATGAGACTTCAGTGGCAAAGAATGGACATGCTTCCTCTCACCTGGCTACTCTTCCTCGAAGATCTCCAACTCCTTGAAGGTGTTTGATGTTTATCTCCTGTACTGCAAAATTAGTTCCTGTGGCCGCCTGATCTCGAACTCTTATTTGGTCTTCTAAATTCTGTAAGTTTGAGTTAAAATTCTCATTAATTTTCCATCACACAGATAAGAAAACATCATTTAAAGCAGGGGTTACGAAATTGAATGCATTTTATAGTTAGGCTAGCGGTGTAAATGAGTGAGAGAGAGAGTCCTGTCTCAGAGAGAGGTGACCTCGGCTAATTTATCTGAGGGAGACAGCAGTGGTTTGGTTCCAGCAGATGGTTGCCAGGTGGGAAAGATGTCTCCATAGTTTGTCAACAGAAGCTAGAAATTCAGATTTTATGTGAAATCTCTCAATTTAAAAATATTGACATCTTACTCAAAATCTTTCAGAAACACTATCTGGGCCAAATTAACATATTTGTTGTGCTGATATGGCCATGGGTTGCCACTTGGCCATCATTGATACAAAAGCTTTTCACAAAAACCTATTTCATAATTGCTGGTAAATTTAGAAAAAGGGATGCTTTTCAACATGGCATCAGGCAAATCCTTTATGGGTTGAATGAGAACCACAGCGAAGGTAAAACAAACAACACAAGCAAATCTGAATTCAAACTGTTTCATACATATGGACTGAAAAAAGTTTGTTCTAAATTTCTTAAAAACATGAGAGATTTATGGCTTATGTGTGTTTATATTTTGTCCTTGAGGTTTTTTTTTGTATTTCAGCATATTATGGGGGTACAAATTTTAAGGTTTCAAATAATGCCCTTGTCTCCCCTCCCCCCACAAGTCTGAGCTTCAAGCGTGACCATCCCCCAGACGGTGCACATCTCACTCATTATGTATGTATATACCCGTCCCCTCCTCCCCCCTCCCACCCACCCAATACCCAATTAATAGTTCCTATGTGTCCACTTAGGTGCTGCTCATTTAAGACCTTGAGTTTTGTTAGTCATGTCCTCATTGTGTTCTGGTGTTCTGGAAATAAAGCTCACTTTCCTATAACACCAGGTTGGTGGTCCTAAGAACAGTGGTTTTTGAATTTTTTATATCCATTTATAAGTATTAATTTAAAAATTGAAAAAATTATGCTTGCCCGTAGGAAAAACGTTTATATTTTACTTGGCATTCAAATAAATTCCAGTGTAAAGGGCAGACATACAAGAAATTGATATTTACTGAGAAAAGTGTGAGACCACTGTGTAGACCTTTAGAAAACACTGATTTGCGACTTAGGGAAACATTCAAGTTTAGTTATTGTATTTGACAAAGGCCTAAACTATGTTTAAACTTAAACATTTATACATTTTACTAAGTAAAGAATGATTTTTGTAGCAAATTAATCATAGGAATTTCAAAGACCATATATAGAATCTTGCCCATTTGTAAACTGGCAGATTGAGACCACCTAAGGGCAAATAAAGCCTTAATTGAAGACATAAAAGTGTCAAAAAAACACTAACTAGAGTTCGGTTTTGTCTTTTTGCATGTATTCAGGCATGAATACATGTTTGTTTTCTTTTTTCTTTTCTTTTTTTTTTTTTTTTTTGTAGTCACATATGAGCTTTTATTTATTTATTTATTTCAGCATATTATGGGGGTACAAATGTTGAGGTTACGTATATTGCCCATGCCTCCCCTCCCCCTTCAAGTCAGAGCTTCATGTGTGACCATCCCCCAAACATTGCACATCTCACTCATTATGTTTGTATATACCCATCCCCTCTTTTTTGCTAAAGATAGTGATAAAAGGAAACTTACTTTACTATATACCGAAATATTTTATAAAACAAGAATAAGTCAATCAGTTTTATGGCATATAGCCAACTAGATCAATGTAATGTAATGAAGACCTTGGTAAATGTAAGAAAGGAATATGCTCTACATGAAGCTCTCAAATTAGTGCTGGAGGAATTTCACAAATGGTGCTGGGTCCTCTGGTTACTCATTCAGAAAACATGTAATTTAGATCCTTACCTCATACCATATTTCAATATAGGTTTTAGGAAAAAGTAGATTAAAATACTTTTTAAGTTAAGCCATAAAATAATAGAGGAGATTATTGAATCTTTGAATGAGGAACTTTCTAATTTTAAAAGTACAGTAATCCAGGCCGGGCGTGGTGGCTCACGCCTGTAATCCTAGCACTCTGGGAGGCCGAGGCGGGTGCAAGGCTCAAGGTCAGGAGTTCAAAAAGTACAGTAATCCCACTTTATCTGTGGGGGACTCATTCCAAGACCCCTAGTGGATGGCGGAAACCTCAGTTAGTACTGAACTCCATATATAATCTGTTTTTTCCTATATACATATATGTATGATAAGGTTTAATTTATTAGTAAGAGATTAACAGTAACTAAAAATAGAACAATTATTAATATAACAATATACTGTAATACAAGTTATTACACACTGTGGCTATAACTTTTGCAGCTTGAGATGTGAGAGCAAAACTAGCATGGATTTCTTTTTCCTTCTTCACAAGTTTATGGATAGAAGATTTGTTCTTACCATAGATCTTAGCAACCTTAGAATATGATTTTTTTCTTTCCTTATTAAATTGAGAACTTTTATTTTTTATTTATTCACTTAAAGGAAGCACTTTACGGATTTTTTTGGCATATCACAATCGCCAACATCTCTACTCTTGCAATTTGGGGCCATTATTAAGTAAAATAAGTGTTCCTTGAACACAGGCACTGTGATACCTCACCCCAACAGCCTATCTGATAACCAAGTGGTGACTAAGTGACTAATGAGCAGGAAGTGTGCATGTGCTGGACAAAGGGATCATCCACATCCCTGGTGGGGTGGAGCAGGACAATACGAGATTTCATTATGCTACTCAGAACAGCATGCAATCAAAAACTTATGAATTACTTATTTCTGGAATTTTCCATTTAATATTTTTGAACCCTGATTGACTGTGGGTAACTTTAATTGCAGAACTCAAAACCATAGATAAGGGGGTCCCACAAGCAAAATATTTGAGTATTTAATTTTATATAAAACTAGTAAAAACATTGTAAATGCAATTAAAATAGAAAAAGAAAACTGGAAAACATTTGTAACAAATGTTATTGCCAAAGGTTTCAGTGATGTGCTATAACCAGCATGTACTGTCTGATTGTATATGTCGTTTCACATCTTTGTGTTCAGTGTCATCATGTTGGTCGTTTGAAATCAGAGTGGGAATATTTACACCATGGAAATAGGTAAAGACTGCAAACCAGATTTCTTCCCCCCAGAAAAGAATTGATTGCTAATTGTTAAACATTTACCAGCATACCACTAGTTATGAACTTTAATATGTGAAAGAGCTCATCAAATCAAATAAGAATTTAAAAGTTCTAACACCCCAAAAGATAAATTAACAAAAGACATGAACATATCATTGGCAGAGGAAATTAAATAGTCACTTTAAAATAGTCACTTTTAGAAAGTGGATTCAACAACTTTGTTAAGGAAAAAAAATCCCATTTCTAATTCCTGTCATATCAAATTAGCAAAGATTAAAACAATAAATCTCAATGCCGGCATAGGCATAGTGAAAAAAGCACTCTTAAATAATGCTAATGGAAGTGTAAATTAGTGTAAACTTGCTGGAAACCAATTTGGCAACATGTATCAAGAGCTTTCACAGTGTTCATACCCTAGTGATTCCACTTCTAAAAATAGCTACTATGGAAATAATCCAATTGCAGATGTATTTATGCACAAAGATATTTCAACATTAAGAGAATAATTAAGTAAATCATGGTATATGTAGCAAGCAAAGAGCTTTCGATGACATATGATAGAGTTTACGTATAATTTTATATTAAAAATTGTGCTTGCAAACATAGTCTCAGCCTTCAATATGGAATACTTGGAAAGGACAATAGAAAAATTCCTCTAGGTGTTTATAGAGATTGCCCTTTGGTGGTAGAATTGTGAGACGTATTTTCCCCAAGTTTTAAAAAGCTTACAATAAAGCAATATTATATATAAAATTTTCTCTTTTTGAGTTAAAGCAAATTAATTTCAAATCTTGTAATTACTTTCCTGCTTAAAAAAAAAAAAGGAACCATTTGATCTTTCAAAGAAATAAGTTACTTAACTGTTGCCATTATGGTAGATTAAAAAAATTTTTTTTTTATTCCTTTTAAGGACCTGAGTCAAGCTTTAGTTCTTACTTGAATCTATCTTGCTAGGAGTTAAGGCTCAATAACTCAGGGGTTAGAGCACTGGTCTTGTATCTTGCTATCCAATTTGCAAATGGGCTGACTTGGTTAATGAGTTTAGGTTGTTTTAAAATACTTGAAAAGCATCCATTTCTGTATGGAGTGCTTATAATTATTTACTAAAGGTAGCCCAATAGTTTCTTCTTCATAACATTTTAACTATATTATCTACAGCCTTTAACATATCTTCTAATTCAGTTTTCCATACAATCAGACCAATCCTTCTTATTTTCCCTGTCTATGCCAAACAGTTATTACAAATATTTTGAGATTTTGGCTTTGTCTTTTTTTAAAAAATGTTTTGGAATTTTTTTAGAGCTAATCTAAAATAATCAGTTATTATAGAAAAGAAACTCTCAACAAGATTTTAAGAGGTCTGGAAACTTTTTTTCCTCTTGAATGTTGAGTATTTTACTAGGATATAATTAATATATATTGAAATGAAGAAGTCAAAGTATATGTCCAGATGGATCTTGACAAATGTAATAAATTATATAACAACCACCTAGATCAATGTATAGAATATTCTTAGAAAGAGTTTGATGTTTTGTTTTTCAATTACCAAGAAGTTTTGACTCCTAAATTTGGATCTTAATTTTAGTGCTATGCTATATTTACTTGATTTTTCCAGTCATTTAAAAAGGCACAGAGCTGCTTGCCTCTGGTCACTTTTATATTTTATTATGCTTGGAAATACCTTTAATCACTTTGAGAAGTGGCATTAACGTTTTAGGTACTAGGGTCAATTCAGTATGTGCTAAATGCCAATAAAGTGCCTTTTAAAAGTTTGCTAAGAGTTTTTAACTTTCCACTCTCTTTCAAATGTATTATGGGGTCTGCTAGACGCTACAGATAGAAAATAAATTAATAAAGTAATAAGTGTTCTTGCTCTTAAATACAAATTCATGAGGAAGTTATTGCTGGATCAATCCCATGGTTTTAATCAAATCCAGTATTCTCTCGGATAGTAGAAAAGGACTTGTATCATGGGAGGGCATGATTATCAATTCTCATGAAAATTCCACACATTTTTAGTCAGTTTCCTAAGGTGTATTCTCTGGGGCCCCTGTCTAAAAGTTGTTAATCCAGATTCATCATGCACATTAGCACTTTAAAAATTCTGAAAGACCTGTAATACAAACCTGTTTGTCTTGATTTAGACAAAGAATTTTCTTTCGTCTATATTTTCTTTAATACTTTAAAAATAATTTATTCATTTACTCATCTATTCAAGAAATACTTAAAGTGCTGTCTATAACAATACTGTCATCTGGCATGGAATTTAGCATGAACAAAACAAAGTCTTGTTCTTATGGAGATTATATTTTAGAAAGAGAAAACAATCGCCAAATATAGACCATGGTAGTTTGCAATATAGGCTATGTGATAAAAAATAAATTACGCTTTAAGGGCTACTGAGACTGTCAGGGTGGGGAGGGGTGCTATTTTATAAAGTGAGAGGAAATCCTCTCTTACAAGGTTATATTTGAGCAGAGACCTGAAGGAAGTGACTGACGAACGTTTCCTAGGAATAAATATCTAGGAGAAGATAATCCAGTCAGAGTGAATTGCAAGTGCAAAGGCCCTGAGGCCAGAGAGTGTTCTAGGAACAGCTGGGAGGCAGGGGTGGCCAGAATGAAGGAAAGAAGGGTAGGAGATGGGGTCAGAGAAATTGTTGGCATCAGAGCGTGAAGGTTCTACACTTACAGCATTACCAGTGCATTATGAAAACCTCTATTTGAAATGATTACAGTATTGAAATCTTGGAGATTTAGGCTAACGTAAGCACCTTAGCACAATATCTGACATAATGTTAACCAGTTGTCTTTGCTGTCACAAAATAAATATACAGTAAATATATTTTTTTTAATAGAAGTTCATTCCTTCTACTTTTTGGCATAAATGGACAGCTGAAAACTTGAATTGTTTCCCTCTTGGGCAACCAAAATGTAATCATTTAAACTTAAACAATACTGACACATTTCTGTACTTGGAAAATGGCATTGGTGGTTGATAATCTTTGTCAGGCAGTGATGCCAACATACAGGAAACAGAGAACTACCTCAATGTTTTGGCTGAGTTTTTTGACGATGCTGGTGATGGTCTGGATGTGGCTTTCCAGTAACTTCCTGGCAAGTGATTCCTCTTTTCGAAAGCCGTGAGCCCCCTGGAGACAGGCCGAGATGTCCTCCTTGATGCGGAAGGCTTGTTCCAGGAGGAAAGCTATGGTACGCTCCTGGCTGTTCAGTCTGTCTTCTAGCTTACATCCATGGGTGTTTGGGATGACAGGAAGAAAAGGGGGATTCCTGGTCAGGGAAAAGAAACACCAGGGGTGTTATAAGAATGAGCTGGAGGAGCCAGAAGCCAGAACTTGAATTCTCACATCTACTCCTTTGTTTTCTCCCCTGTGAGAAGTTTGGTAGGACTTTAGGCACCTGTGTGGCTAGAATGGTGGTGTGTGTCTCATCTAAGAAGCAGACCTGACTTATGCCTTGATCTTGCCTCATGTGTTTTTCACGTTTCAGAGCAAATTGGTAGTGGTTGGGAAAGGGTGAGGAGATTCATGAAAGAAGATAGGAGAAGCCTTTTTCCAAGACTTATGCCTTCATATAACCCTTAGAAAAATTCTACTTTAGTCTAGAAAAAATTCTAAGTTCTTATGTCTGTAAAAATGCCAAAGTGAATATGTTATAGATTTTCCCAAAGTGTGTGTCTCGGAATATCAGTTAGTAAGATGGGCTATCACAAAAGAATTCTATGGTTGAATAAATTTAGAAAATGTTGCATACAATAGCCCTTCCTTGGTGATTCACATTGTGTTTTACCATATTAATGTCTAGCAGTATCATTCAGATTTTACAGATGAGGAAAATAGTCTATGGACAGTGCTGATTGTAGTCCTGAAAGACGTAATTCTAAACGTTGAAGTCCCTAAAGATCAAACTCCCTCATGTCTAAAATCCCTAACATTTAAAATTGCTAAAATCACCATCACGAAAGATTAAAATCCTGAAAGCCAAATTCTGGGGAAGGGGTTGGTGCATTTTCAGTTGTACAAAGGACAGTTGCATCATATTAGGTGGAGCTATTACCTTGTTATTGTCTTTATTTGGAAATTAAGTATGGTTTAAGGACATGTCTATGGGTGCCAAGTTGACAAGGGCTGAATATGTGGACTTAACTTTAGGTGTCGTCTTGACTGGATTAAGGAATACCTAGAAACCTGGAAAAGCATTATTTTGAGTATATGTGTGAGGGTGTTCCCAGAGATTAGTGTGTGAGTTTGAGTGGTTGAGTGGACTAAGTGGAGGAGGATCTGCACTCAATGTTTTTTTTTTTTTTTTTTTTTTGATACAGAGTCTCACTTTATTGCCCAGGCTAGAGTGAGTGCCATGGCGTCAGCCTAGCTCACAGCAACCTCAAACTCCTGGACTCAAGCAATCCTGCTGCCTCAGCCTCCCAAGTAGCTGGGACTACAGGCATGTGCCACCATGCCTGGCTATTTTTTTCTATATATATTAGTTGGCCAATTAATTTCTTTCTATTTATAGTAGAGAAGGGGTCTCGCTCTTGCTCAGGCTGGTCTCGAACTCCTGAGCTCAAACGATCCGCCCACCTCGGCCTCCCAGAGAGCTAGGATTACAGGCGTGAGCCACCGCGCCCGGCCTGCACTCAATGTTTTATGTGTTTTGACGATTACAGAAGAAGAGAAAACACAGGTGAAAAATATAAGAAATCTCCCCTGTCACATTATTCAATCACATGCGACGCCTGTCCCTTCACACATAGTATCATGCTTGCCTTTGAAAAACACCCTCGGTCAGAGAATACAAAGAATTCAACAAGCTCAACAACCTTCTGCACCAAAGACACTTGCTAAAGTAGAAGTTCCTCCAATGTTACAAAACATTGATGGTGAACTATTCTTGGTTAGGGATTTGACTGTCAAAGAAGATAGACTTCTTATATTTACCACTAAATCTAACAACAAAATATCTCATGCTTCACTGTGGCTAATGAATGGATGGTACTTTCTAAATTGTCCCCGTTATTTTTTATCAGCTATATACAATTCATGCCCCTGTTGGATCTGAAGGTTCTAGAACTTATCCACTCATTTAGGTATTAATAACAGGAAAAGGCGAATTTTGCAGAAGAAAATGGATTTCAATTGAATGTCCAAACCATAATAATAGATTTGGAATTGTGTGAGATCAAGGCTTCTAAAAGCGAATTTCAAGGTGTTACCAATAAATTTTTTGTTTTCATTCGGCCCAATGCATTTGATGGAAAATTCAGATGAGTGGATTGGCCATATCATATGGCAATGATGAAAACTTTGGTGTAAAAATACATCATTTGTTTGCACTGGAAGTCCTTCCAGCTGATGACATTTCAGGAGATTTTAGTGAATTAAAGCCACATTTGCCTGAAGAAGCTGGTGAAATTACTGAGTGATTCAAAAATAATCATGTGCCTTGTAGGATAAGAAGACATGCAAAGGTATTGTGCTTTTCGATCAGCAGTATTGTTTCCATATATGAGTGCATTCAGACGAGGTTTCCACATACCCAAAACAACATAGAAGCATGACATAGAAGATAGAATAATTTAATAAGAAATGCTCATGTTGGTGTGTATGGAATCAGCAGAATTTCAAAAACAGCAGCACCATGTAGAAAATGAATGTGAACGTGTTCTCCAAGAGGAGCCATGCCCTAAAAGAAAAAAAAAGCAGCTATTTATAGTAATGTAAGACTTCAAAATATAGTTAATGATCATGAAAATCAGCCAGCTATTATGGACTACCTCCATGCAATTGCCCATAATCCATCCCTGTAATATACTTTCTCATATGTCAAATTTTCTTAGT
>VSMD01093059.1:0-43776 GCA_008750895.1 Mirza zaza
AGAGTTGCCCATTGGAGAAGCAGTTGAATTGCAAACCAAGGCCTGCAATTGGAGAGTCTGCCTGGTGACTTTTAATTTGCTGCTCAAATCTGAAACCACTATTTGTTTTCTTGTACCAGTACATGGAGCCTTAAGGCAATTTTGTTTTCTTTCCTAACGAGGTTACTGAGACCTCTTGTCCAACCCTGCTTTATGTTGCTCAGGAGACCACCTGTCTCCTTAACATAAAACCTCCCAAAGTGAAACTCTTATGTGACATAGAGTCTATATTTTAAGTAAGGACATCCAAATATATTGTCCAGATTTCTAGAAAATATGTCCAGCTATATTTTTAATTTTTTATGTGATGATATGTGTGTCTGTATGCTTTATTTATATAGGTGCATGTTATCATTCTTAGGTCCAAACACGTTTGTTACAAATAGAAAATCCTCCCAATTTACTGACAGAACCAATTCATTAATAGAGAAACCTTTGGCATAGAGCTTAAGTAATTGCATTCAAAGTACTGGTATTAAATCTGAAAAGCAATCCAATTAGTATTTTCTAAAACACCACCAACAGCATAATCCTTCCAACCAAATGAAGTCTCAAGAGATATCTCAGATATAAATAATTTCAGACTTTGGACATCTTAAGCATGTGAAAAAAATGGGAACACGCATAAACTCTTCCTCTGATTTCCACCTGGGAGCTCATGTATGTGCCCTGATTTAGAATCTGCTGCTCCCTGTTCCATAACTGACCCGTTTCTCTCATTCCCTCAGGCTCAAGTCCTTCTGGAGTCACCGAGGCCGGCAGTGTGTGCAGAAGCAGCAGCTGGTTTCAGCCTTCACAATTCAGCCCTTCCCAGGAGAGAGGTAGGAGTGACTATCCTCCCCAAAAGGAGCTTCAAAATAATTACGCTAATTAAGAGCTAATTCAAAATATGTTTGTTGAAATAATAGTGAACTACAGACAAAATTACCTTTGAAAACTACCTTTAAAATCTTTTATCAGTTAAAAAGCAACAAGCTGTTTTATTAACTTAATTATTTTTGAGCTCAGCAAAAGAGTTTTCCATGTGATTCAAACTATTTAAAGTTTCCCTTAAGATTTCCGCCGAACCTGGAACATTGGTGCCTAGAATGGTTTTTGCAACTGGGTTGAACAACATAACCTCTATTACCCAAGCTTAGCTTTATGCCACTGCAGTGAGACTTGTGAAAACAGACTCCACCGAGGAGTCTCCAGTGAGGTCCTTGAGGGGACAGCAAAATTACCAAGTAGCTGTTGTGTGAGATGTTGAACTGATGCTGCTACAACTACGGAAAGAAACACTTTCAAGGGGCATTCGTATGGGAATGCAATTCTGATGGCACGATGTCCTTGGGAACGGCCAGGATTCACAGACTGGCAGCCCTGGCTATGACAGGATAGCGAGGAGAGTCTTCTTGTTCAAAAGATTTTAGTCAGAATAGCAAACGCAAGCCCTCTTTTAACTGGTGTAGAGAGCAAGGCACCCCCTGGGAATGCTGGACTCTTGAAGAATTTATACATGGAGGTTGTGAGTACCATGAGTAACATGAGCTTTAAATAGAATAGAAATAAAGTTGGAAAAATGACCATCAGGAGAGAAGTGTGTCAAGAAAAACTGTCCAGTTTTAGGAGTCCATGGAAATTTTAGAATGAATGATGTGAACATAAAAATAAACTTTGGCAGGAAATGAGGCCAAGAAGGAAAGGAACTTGAAAATAACCTCTTTAGTTTCCTGGCAGTCTGCAAAGGGCATTGGACTGGTGCGTGGAATCACAGCCCAGATCCCAGCAATAATTTTGTGATTTGTTGGAGACAACCTGACTCACCAAACCTAGAAAGATGGAAAGATTGATCAAATGTGCCAAAATGTGTTCTTTTGCAGGTCCTCAGTTATTGCCCTAATCTTCCCAAAGTTGTTTCGTGGGTTCAAGCATCTGGTGGGTTGATAATAATAGTAATGATACTAGCAATAATGATGATATTAACTGTCATTGCCAAGTGTACTAAACACTTTATAAATGTTGCCTCATTTAGTCTAAGCAACTTACTTTTACGGGGTAGTTTTCAGATGGGAGAACAGAGGTTCAAAAATGTTAGGCAGCTTGGCCAAGATCACACCGCTGATAAGTAGTGGAGCAGAAACTGGAAACCAGGAAAAAATCATGCTCTTACCCTAGTGCCTCAATAAACTGTAAAAATAATAGAATGAGAGATTGGAGAATCTAAACTAACTTTTTTAAAGAGCTAATTTGAGTGTGAATGAACCACACATGCCCTCTGTGAGCCAGAAAGCCATCAAGCTCTTCATGTGCCTCCTTGATCTACCTCCTATTCGTATTTGGCTGAAATGGTTCTTCCCTGGACACTCAGAAACTTAAATCAGCTGAATGGTGTTTTCTACAAAGTCAGATATGGAGAACTGCCAACACTTAAGTCCCTTGGTTCGAGTTTCCAAGTGATTATTATTCTAGGAGTAAAATTATAGTGCCAGGCACTCAGTAAAATGTGTTAAATGAAGGATGAGTTAATGAATAAATTAGTGAATGGACTAAATTCTTGGGTAGAGAAGGTTCTTGGGAATTAACTGTGTGTTGTGAATGATGCTGCAGTGTCACTGAAGATGGGGATCAGCAGTGGACACCCCCTCTCCTCACGGCCCTCTCCAAAGTGCAGGCCACCTGGCAGGCTTGGCCACTGAACCCCACTGTAAACCCTCAGTTTTCTCCCTTATAAAATAAAGGGTTTAATGGATGATTTTTATGGCCCCTTCCATTCCTCACTTTCTGTGAGTATAAGATTTTAAATATCTTTTTTTAAATATTAACATTTTTATTTTAGAATAGGTTTAGATTTACCAAAAATATTGCTAACTTAGTACAGAGACTTCCTGTATATGCTACACCCAGTTTCCTCTATTATTTGATTTTTATGTTAATGTGGTATATTTGTTCCAATTAATGAATGATATTGATATATTATTATTGTTAATTAAAGTCCACACTGTACTCATTTTTACTTAGTTTTTTACCTAATGTCCCTTTTCTGTTCAGGATGCTCTCCAAAACATCACATTGCATTTAGTCATCATGTTCCTTAGACTCCTCTTGGATGTGACAGTTTCTCGTACTTTCCTTGTTTTTGATGACCTTGGCAGTTCCGAGGAGTGCTGGCTAAGTATTTTGTAGAATGTCTCTTAATTGAGATTTGTCTAATATTTGTCTTATGATTATGCTTGGGTTATATGTCTAAAACATAATAAGTCTACCAAAATAACCTTTCTATAACACTGCCTTCTATCAAATGACAAGTTAGTCTTTGCTTTTAATATTAATGTTCTAATGCAGGCTCCTTCTTTGGGTCTGAAATAACAAAAATTGCCCCCAGATTGTTACTGCCTTATAGAATTTTCTTTATTTCCCCACTGTGTATTAGCGACTTGTGCTGATTGGGCCAGCATGGCTCACGTATGTCTTGACATCAGAAAGCTTTAACAGTGTTAGGTGGTTTATTTTGTATCTTTAAGTTATTTTGTGACTATGGTTTATTTTGTGTCCCAAGTTACTTGATGTAAAACAATTGAGAAAATGTAGAAGGCCAAGTGTCAATGAGAATGAGGGGCTTAGGAATATCATAGTGGTTCAATGTCCTCCTTAGAGAAATCTTGACCTTTTTAGTGTCAGAAAATAAATGAGTCTAAAGCCATCTCAGCAAATTCTGGGATTTTCTTTCCTGACCTAAGAGGTTCTGAGATTTCTACATTAAGAGCTTGCCACACTAAGAGGTGAGGAGTGGTTTACCAAGAAGCTTGGGAGGTCTTAGGGCTTTCGTTTAGTAGAAGGAATTCAGGAGAGAATTCCTGTGAGTCTGATTCTCTCAGACGCAGACCACGCCTTATCGTGCATTAGGTGGGAGCTTCATGTCCCTTTTAATGTACAGACTTAGAGCAGAGAAAGTCTTCCTTCTCTTCTCCCCATGTGGCAGGGGAAGAGGCTTCAGATGCTCAGTCACCTCCGGTACCCTAGAATCCCTTCCTGTCCTTTGCTCTTTCTCTATTTTTCTCTCTTTTTCTCCCTCTCACCTTGCTCCCGTGAAACTCCATATCCTTCCAGGTTGTGACTACCTCTCAGTTAGGGAGAAATCTGATAAACAATCTAGGCCAAATTATTTATAACCAATGATTTTTAAGTGTTCTAACTTCCCAGAAACACTTCTTTGTAGTGATTTGAAACTGTTGTTTTTGTTGTTTTAGGCTAGAGAAGCAGCAAGATAGACTGAGACATTTACCCCCTAGATCTTTGATAGTTCCCTGAGTACTCTTAGTTAGGTCAATAGAGGGCAAGTAGATACACACGTCACTGGGGAAAGACTATTCTGCAGCCCTATAAAGGTCGCTGTTTCCAGTATTCCCCTGACATGCCAAATTAAACTTACCTATGGCCAAGGGTCCTCCGAGAGGGAAGGAATCAAGCCCCTATCCCCTTCTCATTTGAGATTCAACTTAATTAAAACTTGCCGAAGAGCTGAGGTAGCCCTGACTGAGATCCTCCAAGAAGAGAGAGGAAGTCTGGCTCCCTGACGGGCCCCACACCAGGGCCTAGAGGTTTGCGGAGGACAGCTTGTTCCAGATACCGCGTTGGCTGTGGCTAGAAACCCAGTTATGCTCAGCCACTTTGGCAAAGCTGTCCTGTTTGGGCAACAGTGGCCGATTGTATAGAAGTCCAAGAAGCCGGCACCGTGGGAGTCCCTGTGCACAGCTGCTCCACCGCCCGCAGAGGGTTCTGCAGCAGCAAGGACATCCCCACCACAGCACCAGGACTGCCAGAGCCAGCTTTCACCAGTGGCAGTGCTTAGAGTTACAACTGAAACCAGAACCTGTTAATGGACTGATCAGGTCTTTTCACATCCAACACTGAAACGAGGCTATTCCCCTTAGGTTCCTAGGGTTCCTGGACCTTGGGGAAATGGGGAGTTGTCACGGAATAGATACTGGATTACCCACAATATGGAGGAGTGGAGACTTGAGCAAGCAATTGGAAAAGTGAGGAGTGATGCCCAGATTTTGGATCCTAAACTGATGGAGATCCGTACCGACCATATGGCCCATCTTCCATGTGCCATGATGACCACTGCCTCCAGTTGCTCACTGGCCATCAGAGGGCAGGGATTCTCTGTTTTGTTCTCTTACACATCCATAGTGCCGAGAGCTGTGCTGGGCACCATGTAGGTACTCAGTAACTATTTGTGAAATGAATGAACTTCCGGTCTGGCACTGTCCTGGCAAAGTTACTAAAAACGTAGAACTTAGCCATTTCTTTTGCACAGTTTGTACCTTGCTGCTGCAGGTGCCTACTGAGGACGCAGGAAGTATGAGAACAGCAATGTCTGGGAACTCTTGACTAGGTTTGGTAGGCGCAATCCTCAGCAGCCAACAGTAGATAACGTTTTATTTGTAAGCCAAATGAAACCCATCTTTTCCCAAGTCAGGCCAACCTGGACTGGGTGTAGGCCTGTAATGAAGCCATCTCAAACCACACCAGCTGAATCACTACTCCCCAGCCCCCCACTGCCCAGCTGAGGATGATGTCAACATAGTTAGCAACCTGTAAGGCAGCATATGTTTTATAAGTAAATGTTACGTATTTCTATAAATCAGAATGTAAATGAAAATTAAAAATATTTATTTTCTATTCACTAAAGTAAACTATAGATCATGAAACTGTTTACAGTGTAATATAACTTACAAGGCAAAATATTCTTTAAACCATTCTAATAACTTCTAATCATTACTGATTATTGGAAATTACTGGTATGGTCTTGTGTTTGACAAGCTCTCACTGAACTCAGTGCTGTTCATGTCTAAACTACAGTTTTGTGGAGGAAACCGTACAAAAGCCTCTCATTGACTTCTCCATGATATCAGTGGTCCTTAGGTCTGGGATCGGCACTCACTTCAGCAGGAGGGTGAGGAGCGGGCTGCCCCTCGTGTCCCGGACGCTAGAGCTGCTCACAGAGCCCGTACCCGGACGGCCTTTTCTTCTGCCCCTCTGCAACAGTCCCCAGCCCAGCCTGGTCCCCAGGGGCCCTCCTGAGTTGCAACCAGGCACCGCACTGTACTCATCCCAGCTCCCACCTCGGTCAGCTCCGCTCACGCCACCGTGTCCAGAGGCACCAGTCCCAGGTTGCAATACCTCCAACGCAGAGGCCACCGATGATGTCATTTGGTGACACGCAATCTAATTTAAGCTACTTACCTACCATCGCGGCAATGTGTTTATATTTCAGTCTGCAGTTACACCATGCTGGTGTGCGTCGACCAAATATCAGCAATGGCCCCATCTCTTCTGAGCAGTTCAGGAAGTCTCAAGATGTCCCATGTGTGTTACAACAAGGCCATGAGTGTTGTTTCTCGAGTCTCGTGGTATCTGACATGTCTGCTTCTGCTTCTCCCCGCCACAGAAGGGCTCCCAAGTTTATGTTTCGATTCCTGGAGGCAGCTGTTCCTCTGCTTTACCTCTAACGCCATCAAAGTGGCATTGCCCGTGCTGATCTCTGAGCCGAAGCAGCAGAAAAATCCCGTCCACTGGCCCGAGTGGCCCCCGGTGGCCAGGCCAACCTGGCCCTTTCTCTCTGTGAGAGACTTTTGCTGTAATCCTAAGTCTGTGCATGACCCTCAAAAAACACCCTCAGTTTACTGTGCCTCCCACAGCTCGCCATCTTCTGGTTTAGGGCTGTACATTTTGACACTTTGCCCTGAGTAATTTTTCCCTCCATTGCTTGGGAGGTTAAGAAGGGTCTTCCACCCCCAGTGCCTTACACCTGGCACTGCACCCTGGCTGTGCATCAGACCAGCCGGTTGAGGGGGACCAAGGCGTGGAAACTGAAAACCCCGTAGGGGAATTGGATCTGTGTCCTGGGTTAAGAATCTCTAGTTGAGGGGTTTCTTTTGGGTCCTAAAGCAAATACTCAATTTCCTCCATCTGTCAGGCCCGCCGCTAGATCTACCGACATGTGCAATGGGATTAATCCTTAGGAAATTCATATACAGCTCCTGTTGTTGCCCTGAAACTCCTGCCAGTCTGTGAATGACGCCTCTGAACACTGGTGCATAATTTCCTTTAGGTTGTTCCATTTAAAAAAACAAAGACCCTGACATCATAAGGAAACTACTTTTAGTTGCTCCATCTCCTGGAGCCTGTGGCTGGCAGAATGCCTGGGACAAAATGTATTCAGTTCAAGTGAAAGCAGAGCTGCTAGGAGAAGCAGATGGCCCACCTAAGGTGAAAAAAATTACTTTCTTGTTGGGAAAGGCGGGGCAGTTCAATCGCATTCGCCTCTTCCTCCAGGAAGGTGAGAATGTGTGGAGGCAAATAAATAAAAACGCATTCCACAGAGGAACGGAATAACTGGTGCTGAACAAGGCATCTCCCAGCCCCCAGGCAGGCTGTGGGAACGTGTCACACGTGTGTTAAGTGTCCCCAGAACTTGCAAATCATTCTGCCAGAGGAACTAATGAGAACCAAAGTGTTGTCGAGGAGACTGGCCATCAGTAACACTCGCGGAGAGCTGGTAACAGGGAGCTGAAAAGATGGGAGCTGAAAAGTGGCTGAGTGTACCAGAAAGCAGTGAGTCGTGCTCCATCTGAAGGCGGCACTGGCGGGACGGGCGTGTGGAGCTGCCGTAGGTAGGCGAATTGCATTTATTTAGGCAAGGGGAGGCTGATTATCTAACACTTTCCAGAGGAGAGAGACACTTTTTCTGGGGATTCCTTGTGTTCAGATCACCCAGAAAGCCCATTTTACTCAGAAAGCTTTTCTAATGCCCAGATGAAACACCCCTTAAGTTGATCCAATGCTTTTGCTCTGAATCGTTGTTCCCAAGCAACACGCTCATTATGAACTTGGTCTCCCAGATACCTTGATAACGGCAGAATATGACCTAGATTGAGGAAACCAGCCGGGAGGTCCCTGGGAAGCCTTACTGGGTACCTGTTACCAATAAATACATTGTGTTTTGTTGGCTGTGGCAAGCTCTTGACAGTTCAGTTAGCAAGGATTAGTCTCACAAACTCACCGCTCAGCAACACGGACAAAATCCGCTCTTGGGACCTGCACAGCTGCGTGTCAGCGCCCTGAACACCGTGACCACATCTCTGTATTGCCTCCTGTGAGCCTCTGCTCACACAGACCCCGGGCCTTCTTCCCTGGCATCCGGGCCTCTCTTTAAATTTAACACAAATCTGGGAAGAGTAGAGGGAAGGGGGAGATAGGGAAAGATTTGTTAAAGGACACAAAATTACGGCTAGATAGAGGAGGAACAAGTTCTAGGGTTCTATAGCACTGTAGGATGACTATCGTTAACAATAATATAGTGTCACATAGCTAAAAGGAGGGTATTAATGTTCCCAACACAAAGCAATGATAAATGTTTGCAATGATGGATATGCTAATTATCCTGATCTGATCACTATACATTTATTGCAACATCACTATGTACCCCATAAATACATATAATTATGTGTCAATTAAAAAAATTTTTTAATTCATCCCAGAAAGTCATCTGCCTACTGGCTTCTTTATTTTTTGTCTTATTATGTTATTTTATTTCTTAAATAAAATTTTTCTCCATAATTTGGAGATGACATTGGTGATTTAACCTGTTTTTTTAAATTTCAGAGTATTATGGGGTACAAACGCTTTGGTTACATAAATTGCCTTTGCACTACCCAAGCCAGAGCTACAAGTGTGCCCATCCCCCAGACAGCACCCACCACATCTGTTAGGTGTGAATTTACCCATCCCCTCGTCCCGTCCTACCTGCCCAACACCTGATGAACGTTACTACTATGTGTGCACATTAAGTGTTGATCTGTTAATACCAATTTGATGGTGAGTACATGTGGTGCTTGTTTTTCGATCCTCGTGATACTTCACTTAGTAGAATGGGCTCCGGTTCCATCCAGGATAATATGAGATGTGCTAGGTCACGTTGTTTTTTGTGGCTGAGTGGAACTCCATGGTATCCATATACCACATTTTATTAATCCACTCATGTATTGATGGGCACTTGGGTTGTTTCCACATCTTTGCAATTGTAAATTGTGCTGCTACAAACATTCGAGTACAGATGTCTTCATTATAGAATATCTTTTTTTCCTTTGGGTAGATACCCAGTAGTGGGATTGCGGGATCAAATGGTAGTTCTCCTTTTAGCTCTTTGAGGTATCTCCATAGTACTTTCCATAGAGGTTGTACTCCTACTGGCTTCTTTTAAATCAGCAGAGGATAATTCTCAGTTATCTTCTCTGTAGCGTGTTCTGGTGTCTCCTGGTCCTGAGCCTTAGGAAACCAGTTACATTTCACACACTGTGACCATACAGTTTCACCAAGCGGCAAACTTAGAGTTTCCTGGTGGTCTCTGCTGTCCTCTTCATCTGGAGAAGCTGAGCGTGGTGGCGCACAGGGTGGGAAAGGGAGGGCTATGCTGCCAAGCACATCTCCTCCTCTGAGGCTCGTGCCCCTTGATTATGTCACTTGAAAAGGGAACGACCTGGGTTACATGAAGGAAGGGAAGGCTGTTCTCATCCACATGGGCAGAACTAGAATGTGCTTCTTTCTGTCGGTTGTGTTCACAGCAGCTGTCGGTGAGTGCACAACTTTGCCCGCTTTCCCGCCGTCAGGGAGAACGTGTGCTTCTGCGGCTCGCCCTGGCATTGTGTCCCCTGACTCTCGTGAAAGTGAAACATCATCATCAATTGCTCTTTCTTAGTCGTCTCCTTCCTAAAGAGTAAATTGTTGACATCATGCCTTCCGCCATGGGTACGCTACACTCATTTGCTATAGGGCATTTGTTCATGGGTATTTTGGCGACCAGTGGTTTTTTGCCTGTCTCCAGAATAAGATGGAAGCAGCAGCGACCCATCTCTGGAAATTATCTACCAACATCATGTCCCACAAATTTCCCCGTATCCCTTGAAAAGAGCAAATTGTTTCCCCTTTACATACAAAATAGAAACGTTATTATTACACATTAATTTCTTCTTCCCGCAGTTTGGAGAGTTGGAGGAAGGACTAATAACAATGGCTATGGTGAGTATCCTCTCAAAGTAGTCATTTCATAAATGAAATAGGAGAGGCATTCGCTGCAACTGAGATTTATGCAGGTCTGTGAGTGGCAAAACAGGGTTTGCAGTTCAGGATTTTTGTGCTCTTGGGGGCTGTGGCTAATCTCCTGTGAAGCAAGGTTTCAGTTAAGTAGAGCTTGAGCAATTAGAACAGAGACACGTTGTGTAACTCCTTCTTCCTCTTTACTTAGTGCAGACCAGTGAGTATCCTAAGTCTCGAGCTGTACACCACTTTACTAGAGTTAATTTTTGAGCCTCTAGTATCGTGAGAGCTCAGCATCTCTTGCAAAAAGTGGCCACAGACAACCACGGCCATCATATCTGTCTCTGTGCTGATGTTGAATTTGCCTGAATTTGTCTCGCACTCGGGAGCCCAGGAGCCTTTTCTGTAAAAGGAAAGAGAACTGGCATTCGCTGAGCACTTCTTCTGTGGCCACTACCTTTACTTCCCACAGCAGATTTGTGTTACGGGTCTCCCCCTGTGTCACGGCTGGGCTTGCGGTGCAGAGAAATTAAGTAACTTGCCCAAGGAAACAGGAACCTCAGAAGCATAAAGCGGACATGTCCTCTTCTGGGCAGTTCCACACGGGAGCAGCGAGGTGCTAACACTGTGGAGCTGGAGTTTTAGGATTTAACCCCAGACCTGTCTGACCCCAAAGCCGTAGCTCCTTCCACTGCCTCATGCTGCAGCAACGGCTTCCCCGTGTCTACACTCGCTGCCCAGCGCAGTGTAGACCCGAAGAGCAGACGCTGGCCTGTTCTCAGAGCCTCCTAGACCAGCTGTCCACAGCCTTTTTGGCACCAGGGACGGGTTTCATGGAAGACAGTTTTTCCACGGACAGGGGTAGGGGGGCCGGAGGGATGGTTTGGGGATGATTCAAGCGCATTCCATTTATTGTGCACTTTATTTCTGTTATGATTACATTGTAATACATAATGAAATAATTATACAACTCACCATAATGCAGAATCAGTGGGAGCCCTGAGCTTGTTTTCTTGCAACTAGACGGTCCCTTCTGGGGGAGATGGGAGACAGTGGCTGTGAACACGGATGAACCTTCGCTTGCTCACCCGCAGCTCACCTCCTGCTGTGTGGCTGGGCTCCTAACAGGCCGTGAACTGTACCAGTCTACGGCCCAGGGGTTGGAAACCATAGTCCGAGATACTTCTCCCCCTGGCCAGCTGCTCCTGGAACCCATCACATGGCTGCTAGACGTGTCATCCTGAAGCACAGCTCCAATTATCTCATGCCTGGGTCAAAAAAAGAGAAGCTTCCACACTTCAGAGGCAAAACTAGAAATTCCCACAGGCTCCCAGGGCCCCTCCCCAAGTGTGAGGGTCTAGAGCAGAGCACTTGGCTTGTGCCATTTCCTCAGAGTAGTAGTTTCTGAAGGACCGTCAGATGCAAAAGTTCTGCTTTATAACAATACACATTTAAGAAGAGAATAAAAATAGCTTAGAACTCTTTGAATTTCACCACAAGCAAACAGGAAAACAAAAAACAGTGTCCTTTTCCATTAAGTTGTTGGCTAGCGCCACCTGGTGTTAAAACTAAACAGCCGCTCTAGAGAAAAAGCAAAAACCTACAGTAAAGGTTTTATCCCAAATTGGGGATCTTTAGCACTGGAAGAAGACTTACAGATCGTTTAGACAGCCGTCCAATTTTATAGATTAGGAATTTATGTAGGATTTAGAATCAGAACTGAATCTATATGTTTTGAATCCCAGGTTCCTCAATTTTCCAACTCATCCCGTTGCCTCCTAAACCTCCAAAGGAATTGGGCCAGACTGATGCCACCTTTGGAAGAAGACAAAACAAAACAACAACAACAAAAACAACTAGCATTTATTGTAAGGCAGGTGTAATGCTAAAGACATTCACAAACATGACCTCATTTATTCTTCTCAGGTAGTCTGTTCTTATTCCTGTTTCACAGATGGACAAAGGACGGTTCAGGCACCTACAACTTACCTTGGACCTGCAGTTACTTTTATGTCTGTGTTTGTGCAAGGACCTGTCATTCCAGGTGTCCCAGTGATTAGTGTGGATTGCCGCAGGAACAACGTGGCGGTGGCAGTTGGGCATAGACCATGAAAACTGCTGAAAAGTAATGAGGAACTCCTAAAGGGTATATCGTATTATTTATTCACTAACATGTATTCCGTCCTTGCCTTTGCCATGCTTCTGTGTAGGCAGAATACACTTCCCTGCCCCCACTGGCTTTGGGCTTGGCCAGTTCAACTTTTTATGGTCAACAGAAGGTGAATGAAGTTGCCGTGTGCCGCATGTAGGTGGCAACTTGCAGTGGTGTGGTTTGGTGAGGCCCTCTTCAGCCTTGATCTCCTCCTGAGAACAAACAGCATGTGCCTTAGAGAGCGGCTGTTCCTTTGGCCCCAGCTTCCTGGGATGAGACGACACATGCTGAGCCGTCAGAGTCACAGTTGACCTTCAGGCAACATGCTGCCCTCATGAAATGCAAGCAAGAAATAAATCTATGGTTTTTGAGCCACTGAGAATTTGGTGGTGTTTGTTGCAGTAGCAAAAACAGACTGATGCAAGGTTTGAACACAAGTCTGACCGCCTCCAAAGCCTCTTTACAAACTCTCGGTGAAAATGAACAACGTCTAATTGAATTTGAAAACCTACTACGTGTTCAATCTTCAGTTGCTGAGGCTCTCACTTCTTTCAAGACTTTGCTCTGTTCCACTCTCTCACCAATGCTTGTCCTGAGCACCCAGTTTTCCTTTGCAACCTGCTTTTCTGGCTCTACCTCCTCAGGACTTCCGATCCCTTTATGTTTTCTCTTTTTAAAAGTACCTATTACCTTCTAAAGTACTGGACAATGAACTCATCTATAATGTTTCTAGTTTGTCTCCCCTGCAAAATTTTAATCACTTTGGTACGGTGCTCACCAGCCACAAAACCTTGCCCACAGCCACACTCACAGTCTGCACAGTAGTCCATGATGTGCATTGACGATGTGTCCGTTTTGCTCTTGTGTGATGAGGAAAGCTTGAAAGCACTGAAAGCTTGTTTCACTTTACCGGCAGCTTTACTTGTCATGTAAATCAGAACAGGTAACATATACATATATGTTTTCATCACATTATTTTTAAATGTTCACAATTTTATTTTGATAAATGAAAAATTAGACAAGTCATCACGACTGTCAGCTAAAGTTGCTGTGCGCGTTCATCTGTGGCTATCGACTGTAGTCGTCGCTGGTACTGAAGTGGTTAAGAGGGAAGGGTTTTTGTCTGGTGGCTTTTTGTTTTTTGTATTTTTTTTTTAACTGTAATCCTTTAAACAGTGCCTGGCACAAACCAGGTGCTAAAAATATTTCCTAAATAAATGAGTGAAAATATGGAAACACTTCTACAAGCATGGTAGCTGTTGTATTTTGGTAACATGGCCAGTAGAGGTCACAGGTGAGTTTTTAAAATATCTTCGACCTGCAGTGACATTTATGTTGTATTTGTAGAAGGATCTGCTCCCTCTGATGTCTCCATGGTCAGCGTGGATTGCCACACAGACAACGTGGTGGTGGTTAGCTCAGATGGTGAAATCTGCTGAAAGATACAAACTGATGATGCCAGATTGGTTTCCCTTTCATATCTGACCTAGTCTTGGGAGCCAAGCCTAAATAAATAAATAAATAAGACAAAAAGCAAATAGAAAATAAGATGCGAGATAGGGCTGAAAGCATTGGCTTTAAGGCTCTGTCTGTGTAAATTACATGCAAAGGAAAATTAAATTCATCTTCAACCAGAGAAGATAGTAAATGCTTATTTTCAATTGTAAACATAGTAGATAATGATTAAGAAGAAGGATCCATTTCTTTGTTTTCTTTTGGTTCGTTTTGTTGGAGGTGGTTGATTTGTTGTATTCCCTTGTGTTTTTGTTCAGCGCTCTATTCATTGCAGGTGTTCATCTCCTGGCACTGAAATGCATGCATAGAATGTAGTCCCTGCCACAAGACACTGAAAGGTGGGCGTGGTCGGAGAGCGAGGACGAGGGAATGTTAGTTCTGGTCCAGATGTGGCAAATAACCTTTCCCTTTCATCCTGTACAACAGAAAAATAATCACATCATTCCCACCTTTTCTACTTCACAACATGCCATGAGGTAAATATAAGATGCCATAGTTGTAGGTTTTGGGGCCACTAAGTGGGAAAGTTAGTCAATAAATGGGAATTTAATGAAATTTCTTTTATGATGCTTACCAGGGAGGGAGTGTGACTAAGTTGCAAGCTCTGCCGGGTGCCACACCCTGCTCTGGCTGGCCTTGTCTGGTGAGTGGGTGAGCAAAACAGAACTGTAACCTCAGTATCAGGCACTACCTGCGGTGTCTCTCTGCATGGCATGGATTTCCAGGCTAAAGAGCTCCACGAATATTAGAAATGATGGTTTTCTTGAGCTTGGTGTTGGTGAAGAGCCAGATAACATAGTTTTTACTCTGTTATGAGGCTTGTAGGCAGATAAATGCAAGGATAGAGCTGCTTATGGGATGGTATGAAAGAGAATATGCCAACTACTCAAACACATTTTTAGTGTGGGGCAGGCAGGGGGCAGATGGGGGAAGATCACCACAGAGAGAGCTCCCTCTGAGAGCTTATGGAAGTTCGTGCTCACACTATTAGAAGTAAAATAGATTTCTTTCTTCCTCTCCTCTCTCTTCCTCCCTTACTAGCACTTAGAGCTTAGTTGGCTGTCAGGCACATGATATATAAATTGCGAGAGTAATGATCATGCATGATGTAAAGATGGCAAGTGCACATGAACAAATTAGGGATTTCTTAGTCAAATCCAAACAAATATGTACCTGATAATGGCTTTGGCTGAAGTATGTTTTTGTATTTTATAGCATGTTCACATTTGCCAGTGGTTAGCAAAGATTAAGCTTGCCAAACTTTAATGTGGTACAAATGCCATGTTCAAGGCAAAGTAAGTGGACTGTTACAGGATCTGGCAAATCAAAAACATTATCAACAGCTGTGGTTTTCAAATGTTTTGTGAGACTGGAATAACAAAGTCATGTGCATTTGGAGTAAGCATTAATTTTCTCATCAATTTTTAAAAATATAACTTACAATCATGGGTAGCTTTACACGGTGTTATAATTACAATCAACTTTGATTAGACGTGATAAAAACCAGAAGGAAAACATGGACTAAGTACCTAACTAACTAATTAATTAAGAATTTATCGAGTGACTGCTATGTACTTGGTGCTAATTGCAGCCAATCACTTCACACCCTTCCCTATCTATACTTTTGCCAGAACTACTGTAAGTGTTAATTCAAATTTCACCTATTTCCCTTTATTATGAATAGTGGACACATCTTTAGAAATGAAAAGGTCAAAACTGTTAAACAATTCACCTTTGTAGAGGAGTCAAATTCAGTATTATCGTTCTGACTATCTGATGTCAAGAACCATTTGAAAAGTGACAGAAGGTTGATATTTTGTTTTATCTAGTGACTTGATAAAGTTTCATCAAGAATATGACCATAGATGACATCAATTATTATTTGTTAATATCATAGATTTTCATTTTATATTTTAATTACTATAATTACAACACTAAATAATCAACTAAATTTGCCTCCTTAATCAAGTTAAAATAAACAATTGCCTGTCAGAGAAACCAAAAGTGTAAATTTTCTGCATTAGGGTCAGAATTTACTCTGTTTTATAAAAAGCGATCTCTGAGGATTCTGTTTGGTCCTTGGTGTTGGAGTTGGTTTCAGCTACTCTCAGGAAGACCCGAGTGGTCCATGATTCACCTGATTAACCTCACAAAACCATTGTGGAGAAATTGCCATGAACCTCATGACATTTAATTGGTTATTAAGAAAAAAATAATAATCTGCATTATTAGTGTACTAATTGTGTACTTTAAAAAAGTGACTTCATTAGTTTCAAATATTTTGAATAGCACATTTGACAGTTATAAAGTTGATTTATCACCAGCATTATAGCCTAGTAAATGTCCTTTGTAGAGGTTTCTAATGCAAAAATAAGACTTGATCTAAGATTTATAAGTTCCTACATGGTCTAGATGCTCAAATCCTCATTGTTCTTCTACAGGACAATGACTTGGTTGGCCCCATGACTTTTTTTTAAGAAAAGAAAGAATGTTTCCAAGAAGTGCTTAACCCTGTTAGTACTTTACCTAGTCTTCCCTAATCAGTTTAGCACATTAACTTGTATGGTTGATGAAGAAGATGTTTACTAAGAAAGTTATTATTAAATTTTAGGTAATCTGGAGAAGTTATTCTAAATTTGAAATTTAGTTCAAATTATTCATAACAGGAAAACCTTATATCTTCTGTACTGTGGATAAAATACTGTACTTCTGTACTTCTCTTTATTTCTCTTTTGGTAGCATTTTTCTTATAGTGTTTTGCTGTGACTATAATCCCTCTCATGGAACCTGGCTAAGTCCATTTCTGCTGCTCTAACAGAATACCACAGACCGAGTAATTTATAAGCAAAAGAAATGTACTTGGCTCATGGTTCTGGAGGCTGGGAAGTCCAAGGGCTTGGTGCCAGCATCTGCTCGGCCATCTGGCGAGGGCCTTCTTGTTGTGTCATCACAGGGCAGAAAGCAGAAAGGCAGTTGATGAGTACAAGAGAGAGAGAATGGGGCTGAACTTATCCTGGACAAGTTCACTCCTGTGATAACTAACCCACTCTCACACTCACATGGTTAATGCACTCATGAGGGCAGCCCTCATGACCTAGTCATCTCTTAAAGATTCTACCTCTCTACACTATTACAATGTCAATTAAATCTCAGCATCAGTTTTGTAGAGGATGTTCAACCCATAGCAGAACCCTAACACACAATTAGTTCATATTGGGGGAGGCTCTTAGGGAAAACTTGAGTATACCACAAAAATTTTAGATATCTGAGGACGACATAAATGGCTTACTTAGCTATGCTCTGTGGTGCTTCATACTCTTAGCATTTAGCTATTTGGGTTAGTCTAATTTCTTAGCAAAATAGAAATTGTATCTTTTTCTCAAAAGGGCAAAACAGTAAGAATTTACAAAGACAATTCACTCTATTACAAATAGATACCTCCATTTTGTGTCAAAATGCTCCTAAAAAAATAAAAAATAATATTAGCTGCTTCTTCTAGTAACTAACAGTAGCTTCATGAAAAAGAAATGATGTAAACCCTGCAGGACATTTGAAATCACGGGGTCAGCAGGCTCCTTCTGAGGGGTTGGAGGGAAGGGTTTGTTCGAGTCTCTCCTTGGCCTGCAGACAGCCATCTGTGTGTTCACACAGCGTTGTCACCACACACGTGCCTCTCTGCAGCCAAGTGTTCCTTCTCGTAAGGACACCAGTCATATTGGTGTAGGTCCCACCCTGGTGACCCCACTTTAACTCAGTTACCTCTGGAAAGACCCTGTCTCCAGATAAGGTCACACTCCAAGGTACCGGGAGTTGGGACTCTGACACATCTTTTCGCAAGGACACAATTCAACCTGTAACAGGTGGCCAAAAGAGTTAAGTAAGGTAAATTATGTAAAGCACCTAACAGAAATCCTGGGACTTTAAAAGTACTTGATAACTAGCAGGTATTATAGTTATTCATGTTGTTTTCCCTCTGGTCTTTTGGAACGATCTTATGAATACATGGTTACCCTCTGGGATTATCATTAATCCCAAATGGACATATCGAGAGAGGGCCTCTGTGGGAAAAATGAAGTGGAAGATGTATAAATACCAGAGAATGTCAGACACAAGAATCAATTATTGAAGATAAAGACTTTATGTAGGAGTTTGGGAGGGGGAGGACGGAACGAGCAGGGATACAGGATAGATGGTGAATAGAGGTGATGAAATTTAATTTTCCAGATTAGTTATTTCGAATTAATACTTCATTTTACTTTACTTTGGAAACAGGTCAATAAGAGTCAGAGATAGAATCAAAGTTTACACCTAAACAATATAAGTGGTGCCAGAAACAATCAGAATTGTTTTTTAGAGCAAAAGGGGCCTTGGAGAATAAGCCATTTGATTTTGATGACAGAAAAACTCAAATTACAATTATTCAACAAACAGCATTACTTGGAAAATGTTTTATCAGAGTAACATTTTCAAGCCTCTGTAGGGTTTAAAAGTGATACACTTCCTGTGGCACCTTTGGCTTCAATGTGTTATTTGAAGAGAAATTGTCACGGTTAATAAAACTAGAAAGAAGAAAATTATATTTGTTATTTCATGAAGAGAGACATCTCGTTTGATCTTGAACTTTCCCTTTCAGGATATCCTCTGTAGAGGCTGGGTAACTAAGACGATGAAGTGGAATGTAAGGCTGAGAGGGTGAGTCTTTGAGAAGATGAAGGTTATTTGTAGGAATCTGGTCTCCATTAAGACTAGAACAAGAGGAAATACATTTGAATTTCAGAAGGAAGAGTTTAGGCCAAATTCAAATACTCTCTGACTGTATTGGTAACCAGTAATATAGATGTCCAAGAAGAGCTAAACAATACCATTTCTTTTCTTTTTTTTCTTTTTTTTTTTTTTTGAGACACAGCCTCACTCTGTCACCCCGGGTAGAGTGAAGTGGCATCATCATAGCTCACTGCAACCTCAAACTCCTGGGCTCAAGCGATCCTCCTGCCTCAGCCTTCCAAGTAGCAGGGACTACAGGCATGTTCCAAGATACCTGGCTAATTTTTCTATTTTTAGTAGAGACAAGGTCTCACTCTTACTCAGGCTGATCTCAAACTTCTGAGCTCAAGTAATCCTCCTGCCTGGACCTCCCAGAGTGCTAGAATTATAGGGGTGAGCACTGTGCCTAGCCTAACAATACCATTTCTAAGGAGATCTATAATATTACAGTAGAAATTGCATTGCTAGCTGGGCGCGGTGGCTCACACCTATAATCCTAGCACTCTGGGAGGCCAAGGCAGGAGGATCACTCAAGGTCAGGAGTTCAAAACCAGCCTAAGCAAGAGCGAGACCCCGTCTCTACTAAAAATAGAAAGAAATTAATTAGCCAACTAAAAATATATAGAAAAAATTAGCTGGGCATGGTGGCGCATGCCTGTGGTACCAGCTACTCTGGAGGCTGAGGCAGAAGGATGGCTTGAGCCCCAGGAGTCTGAGGTTGCTATGAGCTAGGCTGATGCCATGGCACTTTAGCCTGGGCGACAGAGTGAGACACTGTCTCAAAAAAAAAAAAGGGAGGAAGGAAGGAAGGAAGGAAGGAAGGAAGAGGGAGGGAGGGAGGGAGGGAGGGAGGAAGGAAGGAAGGAAGGAAGGAAGGAAGGAAGGAAGGAAGGAAGGAAGGAAGGAAGGAAGGAAGGAAGGAAGGAAGGAAGGAAGGAAGGAAGGAAGGAAGGAAGGAAAGAAATTGCATTGCTGACAGTTTGCAAAACTCCTAAGGTCTTCTTAATAGTCTATCCAGCATTTGAAATTTGCATTACCCTACCTGCTTTTCCAGTATAACTCTTACATTTTTTAAAAAATACTCCAATTATTACTCAATCCAATAAAATAGTATGTTTTTAAAAAAACAGATTGTTGATTTGATTAAATTGATCAAATTGAAAGTTAATTTGGGTGTCATAAAGACAAGGTCTTATAATATTCCCACTCAAATATTTCTATTAAAGTCAAGCCAAAGAAAAATAGAACATGGAAAGATTTTCAAATATTAGATTTAAGGTCTAAATCCTGATTTTCCCAGAGAGAACTCGATTTCTTTGAGAATGGGGCTGTCCCCTTCTTTCATTTTTCAAAGCTGATTCCAAGGAACTTTTCCGATAAGAAAGCTTTCACACACTCTGTTTTGTTTTGGAGAGTGTGAGACAACTTTTGAGCCACATTTATGAGGGTGAGCAGAAAGAGGAGCTGCATTGCCACATGGATTGTTTCTGTTGGTTGAGGAGGGGCAGATAACTGCACAAACCTTTTTTTCACTTTGCCTAAGAAGGTATTTTCAGTCTAAGTCTCTGCAGGTTCAAACGTGGCTACCAAACAAACTCATTTTCAGAAGTGACTCCGTATCTAAAGGAATCTTGACGGATAACAAGAACAGAAATGTCCAAAGTATAGACACGTGAAAAATAACAACACAAGACTTTGATTTCTAGCATTATTGCTGACTAGATAACCTGAAAGCTCTTTTACTACAAATCACTTAGACATGCTGGGCAAAAATATAACACGCACGGTTTTGAATGCTGATGAGAAAGCAAGGAAAACACCCTGGAAACTGATCTTTTGACTGCTCTGGATTCATTTTTCTGCCAGTATGGTTCACAATGGGTTTGAGTTTTAGTGGATATGAAAGTACAGGAGACAAATCTCTGGGCTCACAAGGGGCAGAAATTTGGACCTAAGACCTTTAAGTAAAGAACCTCTTAATGACTATAGATCTACGAAAAGGGAGAACTGAAATCACGTATCCCCGCCCAGAAGGAGAATTAAAGGAAACTTTTGTGCTTGGCCCAACCTATTGGGGAAAGTGGAAGAGAAGGAAAACCCTGAGAATGTGAGAAATCTGAGACCCTCAGGCTTCCCTCACTCAGGTTTAGGGTTTGAACTTACACAGTCTGGAGGGCCTAGATTCTCCAAGAAAATAATACAATAAGCAGTCTCAGGCTTATTATATTATAACAGTACTGGTATACCCAACAGGAATAATTCAAGGTCTTTTCTAGAAAGACATATTTTCAACCTAGGCTGCACAGGATTCCTACAGAAAAAGTTCCACCAGGCCTGGTGTAGTGGCTCACGCCTGTAATCCCAGCATTCTGGGAGGTCGTGGGGAAGGATCGCTGTGGCCAGGAGTTTGAGACCAGCCTGAGCAAGGGCGAGACCCTGTCTCTATAAAAAACAGAAAAATTAGCCAGGTGTGGTGATGGCACCTGTGGTCCTAACTATTGGGAGGCTGAAGCAGGAGGATTGCTTTAGACCAGGAGTTTGAGGTTGCAGTGAGATACAATGATGCCATTGTATTCCAGTCTGGGCGATAGAGTGAGACTCTGTCTCAAAACAACAATAACAACAAAAGAAAAAATCCCACCAAACATGAGCTCACAATTCTGAATTACAAAATACAGAAAGAAACAATCCAGAATTGTCAGACATAGCAGCCAATATAATTAGACACTCATTCCCAAAGAGACTAGAAAATAAGTATCTTGAAATTGTTAAAAAGGCAAACACTGCTGAAATATTTAGTGGGGACACTTTTTCAGGCCTACAAAGGGGTTTGTCCCGGAGGCAGTGTTACTTACGAAATGGATCGGGCCAGAGTTCTGCTGTGGGCCAGAAGCTCGTGCCTGCTGCGTGTATTCTGCCTCCTCCTGCGCAGGCCGGGTTTGGGCAGCAGAGCCCAGCGTGGGAATGGGTAGGGCGGCTGCCTTCAACGGTGGGCACTGAGCAAAGGGGAGTTGCAATCTGTATTCCAACTGAAACTGGGTTTGGAAAGCAGATGGATAATTCCAAAAGGGAGGAAAGAACAAGGGCCAAATGAAAGAGGAGTAAGACAAAGCCAGAGAATGGAGAAGGTCGAGGATGGTGTTCCCAGAGGCAAAACACCCCTTCTAGGTCACCTTTATAGGAGCCCGTGGGCGGGAGCTGGCTCTGGCGGTGGTCACAGGCGCTGTGTTGCCTGTCAAGTGCAGCCATGCCCAGTGAGAGCAACCTCATTTCAGAAAGAGTCTATGTCTGCTGGGCTGTTGGTAGGAGATTTAATCCCTGGAACTGTAGATATTTAACTGTGCTTGGTCTCTCCTGCCTCTGCCCGGGGAACCTCTGTCCTTTGCTGTGTGGGTGTAGGAGACAAAGCTTCCAGGGTCTTCTGTCTCTAGTGCCCACCTTCCAAATGGATGGGACAGAAGGTTTCTCAGCACTGGAACTGGGCCTTCATGTTTTATCTGGGCATGAATTCAGTGTCAGGTCTGTAGAGAGCACATCACAGTTTAAGGTGTGCCGACGTCGTGGAGTAGCTACTTTTACATACATTTGTCTGTTTGAAACTTTCTGCTACTTATTTTTAGGATAAGGAATGGAATAGCCAATTAAAAAAAATAAAATCCATTCAAATTGCTTTTACTTAAGAAACGTATAGATCTCCAGGCAGGAATTGGTTGTGTTTATGAACAAAATCCAACTCAGAGGTCAAAGCCAGATTAGTGTAACCTGATGCAGACACTTGTATCAGTTGGACATTGTGTGTTGTAACGTGAAACATTCTAGTTGAATAGGAAAAATTTAGAGCCAATCCTCACTGGATCTGGAAAATCATCCAGCAGTTATTTTCTCCCTCCCTCCCTCTGTCCCTCCCTTCCTTCCTCTTTCATTTTTCCTGATGTCTATAAAAGGGAGATCCCACCTTCTCCTCTTCCTCCCCCCCACCAACCTCCTCCTCCTCCTGCGCTGTCTCCCTCTCTCCCCCCTCTCTCCCCACCCTGGTCATTCCTTTGCCCTCAGCATCTGTCTTTTCAGATAACCTTTTGCACCCACTCACCTGCGCCTGCCAAACGGTGGCCCCAGACCCTGTGTCTCCAGGACCTTCCAGCTCAGCCCCCAGAGCTCTCCGCAGGCTGTACTGTGTGTCCCCGTCCTGCCCATGTCGGATGTTACCGACGGTGCCTCTGCCAGCCCGAGGCAGGCGTGGAGAGGGTGGAAATGACAAAAGAGAGCAGAGCTTCCGTTTATCTTCTTGAGTGGGAACAGAGCCGCTCTTTGCCATGCAGGATAACTTGGCAAGCCGCCCTGTGTGTTTGAGGCAGCGGGGCGGCAGCGTGCTTTGTGACGATTTGCCCAGTTTCGTGTAACACTGCCTGTCCCCTCAGATTTTGGTGAAGCGGGTGGTCTTTCTTATATAGCTTGTGGTTAGGGATTCTTCTGGGGAGTAAGTGAGGAATTTTTTCCCCGGACAGTACAGTAAAGTACAGAGGAGGATGTCCCTTTTTTACAGATGCCAGAAAGCATGTGAGAGAAATAGTTAGATTTAATACTTTGCAGATAGAATTCTATTTTTCTTCCCGATTATTTGATTTCACTTGTATATATATTCTTTTCTCCTTTTTTTCCAGCTTTAGAAGCTAATAGATTTAAAAAGTACTTTGAACTTAAGTGGTACCATTTTTATTTTTTATTGTCTTTATTTGGAGATTGAAGTACCCCTTTTTAGAACAGCATTTACAACACAGTTTGCATGTTCTGAGTAGTAGTATATTTGTGTGTGGGGGAGGAGAAATTCACATTAAATAAATTTTAGAAATAATTAAACAAAGTAAAGCTAGTTCCTTTACTGCAAGACTCCTTAGATCCTTTAACACTGTGGTCCCTGACCCCTGACCTCCCCGGGCTGTGGACCGGTGCTGTTTTGTGGCCCGTTAGGAACCGGGCCACACAGCAGGAGGTGAGCAGTGGGCCAGCGAAGCTTCATCTGTATTTACAGCCACTCCCTATGCCTCTCTTCACTGCCTGAGCTCTGAGCTCTGCTCCCCCCATCCCCTGTCTATGGAAAAATAGTCTTCCATGAAACCAGGACTGGTGCCAAAAAGGATGGGGACCGCTGCTATAATATACTAATGGGCTTTATGACACTCCAAGAGTGGATTATGAATACAGTTTTCTCAAATTTATTTGATCATCAAAAAAGTGCAGTTATGAAAACAAAAGCTTTCCACCTTGTTCCAACCAGTGCGAATTCCACTGCTCTTCTGACCCAAGACATAGTCTGATCTTATGCTTGATTAAGACACCATCTCTGGCTGGGCGCGGTGGCTCATGCCTGTAATCCTAGCACTCTGGGAGGCCGAGGCGGGAGTATTGCTCAAGGTCAGGAGTTCGAAACCAGCCTGAGTGAGAGTGAGACCCCGTCTCTACTAAAATAGAAAGAAATTAATTGGCCAACTAAAAATATATAGAAAAAAAAATTAGTCGGGCATGGTGACGCATGCCTGTGGTCCCAGCTACTTGGGAGGCTGAGGCAGTAGGATTCCTTGAGCCCAGGAGTTTGAGGTTGCTGTGAGCTAGGCTGACACCACGGCCCTCTAGCCCGGGCAACAGAGTGAGACTCTGTCTCAAAAAAAAAAAAAAAAAGACATCATTTCTCAGCTCCAAAGTCTCCTCTGCATACTCTGCTATGTGATGCAGGGGCTAAGACTCTGGAAAGCACGTTTCGCTTTGGTCAGCTGGCCTACAGGGATACCGGGTGGCAGGAGGAGAGGGGATTTTCCTTCTTCCTGTTCACTTGCCATTTCTAGGTATGACCCTATTAATGGCCTTTCCCTGGGCAGCAATAGTCATTTCCTGTCTTCAGCACCTTTCCTTGCTCTTAGAACCTTATGCACTCTGTCTGAAGTAGCAGTTGCCTCCAGGAAGAGGAGGTGAGAGCCCCAGATCCAAGAGGCCTGTCCTGTAAGCTAGGGAACCAGCAGTGGCTTGGCAGTGCCCCCACCCAGAGACCTGGGTCCTCGCTCCATGAAGCCCTGGTCCTACTGCTAGTTCTGGTAACTCACACCTTTTTCCTAAAAGTGGAAGCCACTTCCTACCTATCTCTGTCCTCTTCGTGTCCCTTTTTGCTTTTTCAGTTCTCCTAAATGTCTCATAAATTCCTCATATTAAATTCCCTCTGTTAAAATACCTAGGGTGGTACCCACTTTCCTGGCTGGGCCTCAATGGAAAAACAATGCCTTCCTCCACAGAGTGGCTCTGGAGATGGAGGGAGGAACAGAGAAGACAGGGGAGGAGGACCCTTGAATCCTTCCCTTGAATCTGACACTTTAAAAATTTAAATGAATCCAGAGGAATTTCACTTCAAAAATTTTACAATATCCCTCGAGATAATAGGAGATGATCTGGGATGTCATAAAAATAGGATTATAAATGCCTTTTTGACTTCAGTTACCTAGCAAGTTTTGTAAAAATGGGACTACATGTATCCTTTTACACGGCTCTATCTGCCACAACTACGAACCACGGATCAGCCAAGTGAAGAAAGTGGAAGGAGATAATGTGACTCAGGATAAGTGCTGGAACTGAAAGTGAAGTGCAAGCAATCTGGTCTAGAAGGAATCTCCAAAGATACATTCAACGTTTTTGATTTAAAAAATAACTAAACTGAGTGTCTGGTTCTCAAATAAGGGTGACTGTTGGACTCAGCTGGGGAAGCACGAGAAGTACAGACCGCTGAGCGTGACCCCAGGCCCAGGCAGCTCCACTCTCCCAGGTTGGGACCCTACAACTGTCATTTTGCAAAACCTCATGTGATGAAGGGATTCTGAAGATGAACAGATTTAGGATCCACTGTTATATAGAATAAGATCTTTTAATTATGTATATGTGTGTGTGTGCTTAAAGAATGTAGATTCATAATTCAGCTTTTTTTCACATTTAAAACATGAGCTAGGGGCACCTTCGTGTTGACAGTTCGTATCTTGGCAGGGGGTAGAGGGAAATCACTGGGCTAGAAAAGACAAAAGGCAGTGGAGCTTCCCACGGAGGCTGATTTTTGAAGGGCTTTTGATCATCCTGCATCCAGTGTCAAAGCCAATCATGGATCCTCAGAGCCGAGGCAACTCCGGCAAGTTCTGTTTCCAAGTTCTGTTTCCGACAGCTGTGCCTCGGCACGTCTCTTCGCTCCCGGGGCGCCCGCTGTCGGGACACGGTGGTCCGATGCGGGCCTTTCCCTCGTGGGTGCAAAGCTTTCTGCAGGTTGTTACCTTTGTGTGGGTCTAAGACAGAGTGACCAGGCAGCTGACTTCTTAGAACAGCCAAGTAAGTCCACAGACGCGGCCAGCAGCTTACCAAGAGAATGGAAAATGAAATATGCGAAAGAACATGGCCAAGCTAAGCAGCAAGAAAGAGCCTCATGTCACTGTAGCCCAGGTCCCTTCTCTTGCTTCGTGGCTTTGAAATGAAATACGGAGCAAAGGAGAGCCTCAGCATTTTTTAAACACTGTGTGGAAAGGGTGAAAAGGGGTGTCTCTCTGGCAGTGCCGATCAGGACTTTCCACTTGCAGCCAGGCAAGAGGATGCCAAACCTGTCAGGCTCGAAAGATGCAAGGATGATGTGAAATGAAACGCTCGGGGCAGCAGACACCTTCGTACCCTGGTCATCCCAAAGAGAGGCAGAGAAACCAAAGGTCCCTGCCCTGGGTTTGGCAGTGAAGGAGCTGAAATGATCCTGATATGCTGAGGTAGGTGTGTTAAGAATTGTTTACATTCAAACAAACTTAATTAATTATTTTTATTAAAAGGGTGCAAAAGCTGCTTGTTTTCTAATTGACCCAATCGCCCCGTGGAGTCTGGTTTGGGTAATATCGCTGGGTAAGTGAGCGGTACTCACTGCTCTGGATTTGATCAGGAAATTCGCCAGGCGAGCGGCTTTTCAACAGTGGAATCCGCTGGCAGGAAAAATCCTCTGCACCTTGGGTGATTTGAGTGCGCGTTCACAGTTTGCTCTGCTTTCCCCCCTTTGTTATTTCCACATTCCACAAGAACCCGTCACTGCTGGCTGAGTTATGTGGTGCTGGGGACTGGGCTTGCTCGTACCACCCACCCGGTGAGGGCAACCTCAGCTCCTACAGCTCACAGAACCTATTGTTCTTCCCTCTCCTGCCCAGCGCTGTCCCTGCCGCCCTCCACCTCCCACCGGGAGGGCGGGAAACGACTCCCCAGAGAGCCATTTCTCACCGTAATAAATGTTGTGTGTTTTACTTAGTTCCATCAAAGTTCACCTCCACACCGAAGCAAAACAATCATTCTCTGTACGCTCCTTTTCCGTAGAAACATATATACTGCCCATAAAAGTGTGCAAACTACTTGTGTGTGCGGGATGGGTAGACTGGAAGCTGTGTCGTGTGTGTGTGTGTGTGTGTGTGTGTTTTGGTAAACGTGCGCATCTGTCCCTATGTCAGGGAGCAAGACTCCGTGGTGCCGCGCTGGCCACCAGCGTCACGGCTCCATGCAGATACCACAACCGCTTATATGTTTGGGTTTCCATTAATTACTCTTCTCCACTTTTCTTCCCAGGGTCCCAGATGGGTTGATTTCATTTTATTTATTTAGTTAGTTTTGAGACAGAGCCTCATTCTGTTGCCCAGGCTAGAGTGCCGTAGTGTCAGCCTGGCTCACAGCAACCTCAAACTCCTGGGCTCAAGCAAACCTTCTGCCTCAGCCTCCCAAGTAGCTGGGACTACAGGCATGCGCCACCATGCCCGGCTAATTTTTTCTGTGTATATTTTTAGTTGTCCAGCTAATTTCTTTCTATTTTTTTTTTTTTTTTAGAGAGACGGGGTTCTCATCCTTGCTCAGGCTGGTCTCAAACTCCTGAGCTCAAACGATCTGCCTGCTTCAGCCTCCCAGAGTGCTAGCTAGGATTACAGGTATAAGCCACCACGCCCGGCCAGGTGGGTTTATTTTAATTGCTTCAGTCATTTAAGCATCTTCCAAGATTGTAATAGATTAGTTAGCAGTCCAAGCCGCTTTGGCTTCTCTGCTCCCTGCACCCTACACCCCCAAATTAAGCAGAAACATTCATTGCTCAGTCATGAGCTGTGGATTCTTCTCTGTGGAATCCAGGAAGACATAAAAGACGCCTTGTCTTCATGTTAGCATCATCTACTTTCCTCATTGTCTTTGTTCTGTTATACACACTCTGCTGACTTACTTTAGAAAGGAACCAAGCATTACCCCAGCTTCCCAGAGCATGAAGTTGTGTTACTGAGCAGTCTTACAACAATTCACTATGTGAGACACTCAAAACAAAGTAAAACACACACACACACACACAGTATGTCAAAACAAAACAGTTTGGGCATCTTTTCCTTGTATTAAAACCTCATTTGCTTAATACCATATTTAATATAGCACACATGGCTCATTTTGTCTGGCAGTACTTAATGCACTAAGTTACACACAAAGGAAGGCCCAAACATTTAGCCACAGATGTCATCAAATAAGGGAAGGTTTGTAATAATGGCTTGTAATTTACATTTAGATTTTAAGAGATGCCTTGTTAAGAAAAACAAAAGGGCTTATTACCTCATTTGCTCTCCTTAATAACTCTATTTTTGAATTGGCTGAGCAAACACACAATTAGAGGGGTAATTTATTAGGGTTATACATCAGCTGAAAAGAGAAAAAAGAAAAGTTATAGCAGAAGCTAGGAATTATCAAAGGCTTACCTTGTTTGAGTTAGTATATGATATCTTTTAAGCAGGTTGATGACAGTCTGTCCCTTTGTATATTAAAGATAAACAATTTAGACATAATCCCTGCCTGGCTACCTTAATTATAATTGCGGAAAAAGACAATGTAAAACATAGATTTAAAAACAACAACAAAACAAAAACCATAGGCTATGCCAACATGCATAAACAAAGAACAGTTTCAAACATTGTGCTGAACTTAACTTTCCTTTAATGGGTCCATAAGGTCTGCTATGCCATATCATTCCAAGAAACACCAAGACTTCGTGGGGTTTTACTATGGATGATATCAGAAAAATAAACTGGTTTGATCAAAATTGTGGTTGTATAGACTCAGCTACTTTCAAGGCAAAAATTGATAACAAAACATTGACAACTAAGATTTTTTTGTAAGGGAATCTACAGTTTGCAACTAAATCTCACATTAAAATAGCTGTCATTTGTCATATTTACATTATTTTGCATTCTAAACTTTGATTTGAGATATTTTTTGATAAAATAATAGGATCTGGAAAATATATAGATTACTTAATGACTAATATATTAATCACAAATTCTTAATCATAAAACTTCCAAAAGAAAAGTTAGAAAAACACCCTCTAAATGTTTGGCTGGTGGGATTCTAAATATTTATAGGTCCTGTTTTTATCAGAGTTCACATTTTTTAATAAATATTTTATTTTTTTAAACCAGTTTTTTTTTTTTCTTTCAACTATTACTGTGGGGACTGAATAGACTTACCTGATTCCTGCAAGCCTTGGTCATGGTATTTTGGTTCTTTTGATTTAAGACATCTTAAAATTTTTGAGATGTTGTAGTGGACAATAACTGTTGTAGGTAGTAAAGCCAGAGACTGTTTGCTGTTGACCAAACCAGATTCCTCTTCTTCCTGGGCACACACCTGGTTTCCAAGGCAACTGGAAGTGGCCATGAGACTGAGTCCTCGTCAATGGAATGTGTGCAGAGTGAGTGGACACTTCTGGGCTTGTCCCCCTCAAAACCTCCATGCTCTCTGTCTTCTTCTTCCAGATTCATGCAAACAAGTTCAGGTCCCTTGGAAACCATGAGTGGAAAATGGCAGAGTCACAAGATGGAAGGAACCTGAGTCTCCAAAAGTACTGCTTGAAAGGAATACCCATTTATGTGATCAAGGAATAAACTGTGTGTTAAAGATTTTTGGATATGTGTATGTGCATATACATATATATACACACACACTAAATATATAATTATATATCCAAAAACCTTTAACACCAAAAATATGTAAATATAAAATTATGTAAGTAATTACAAAATTATCTATATAATTACAAAAAGGCAGGAAGCTGTCCAGCATATGAAAGCCACCTTATCTGGGGCCAATATGTGAAGACAGGGCCCCACCTACCACCACTATAGCTAGAGGTGGACAGGTAATCCTTGTCCCTTGCCCCGGTGGATAAGCATGGGCATGGGGCTGACCCAACCAATCAGATGTTCCTGCCAGGGCCTTTGACACTTGAGGGAGTGACATGCTTCGTTATTCTTATTTCTTTGTTTTGAACAAGGACTCATGACACGGTCTTCACAGAAATGATTGTTCTCTTAGGTTGGAATATGGGTGCCTCTCTTGTTGCTTATTCCAACAAATCAACATGTGGACAGCTCTAGGCAAAGTTTCAGAAAAGCACTTCTGAGATGTTAGCTGAATTTCTACAGAAATATCGTACTATGTCTGTCCAAATTAGGGGGTTCAGGTTTGTGGGATGTTTAATCAAACTTCTCAGTTTCTATTTTCACCACCTGGCAAATGGAAAACCCCACCGTTTTCATTTTTTTAACACACGCTGGCTTAGGATAGTGGTTTTCAGCATGTTTACCACAAAGAATTCCATTTCTAACTTTCATCCTCTGCAGAATCATTGTAGACTGGAAGATTTTAAATCTTTAATCCACTAACACCTTCTATTAAGTAGGGGTAAGTTTGCTGTTTCATATTTTGTTACTTCTCTCCTACTCCTCCCCAGAATCCATGGCAGGGTGGGGTGGGGCTCTTTCTAGGGGAGTGGGCCAGCCTGGGCCTGGGGCGGTGGGAGTTTGGCATCTGGGCAGGCAATGGCAAATTTGAATATTGTTGCACGTTTACAAATGAGAACCCTGTCCCAGTTAGTTTACTTTAATAACGTTTATTTTGACAGCTCTCATGTTAGGTGCTGAGGATGCAGAAATGAGTAAGACACGCTTTCATCTCCAAGAAGCCACCATCTGGGAGGGGACGGACACACTAACACACAGCTGGCGTGGCACGGCAGCGTTGAGTGTGGGGGCTGTGGCAGGGACAGGGCTCAACAGCCCTCTGCGTAGGGCTGCCGTCACAACCACTATGAACTGAGTAGCTTGAAACAGGAGAGACTTATTCGCTCACAGTTCTGGAGACTGGAAGTTCAAAATAAAGGTGTCGCCAGGGCCATGCTCACTCTGAAGCCTTTGGGGACTCGTCCTTCCTCACCTCTTCTAGCTTCTGGGAGTTGCTGATGATCCCTGGCATTTCTCGGGCCACAGATGCACCATTCCAACCTCTGCCTTCACCTTCGCACGGCTTCTCTCCTTGAGTGTGCCCAGAGTTCTCTCTCCGGATGAGGACGCTAGTCACATTGAATTGAGTGCCCACCTTAATCCACCGTGACCTCATCTTAACTTGATTATGTCTGAAAGAACCTATTTCCAAATAAGGTCACCTTCCCAGGTTCCAAGTAGGTGTGGATTTTGTGGGGGACACTATTCAAGCCAGTTTGGACATCTAGCCCAGATGAGGGCACGTCAGAAAGATGAGCAAAGGATATGTCCTAGAGGAGAAGATGGTAGCTGAGCTACATCTTGAAGGGTGAATGGAATTTAAAATAGGAATGAGATGGTTCATCGCCCAAACATGTGTGAGACATGAAAGTAGGTTAAAAATGCCTCTACACAGAAAATTTTATTGTGTCGCTTCTTTTAGTCAAGGGCAGGTTCAGTCTCAAATGTTTTGTCTTTTTCCTGTAGCAAGGTCTCTATCACTGCTCTAATCCACGCAATCCTACTGTATTCTCAGCTGTGAAATGTTTAGAGCCCATGTGCTAAATATACATCCCATTAACACTTCCTGGTGCAAAAATCTCTCTGTAATCCCAGTCCCCCTGGCCTAATTCCAACTGTGAACATGGAACGCCTGTATGCCTCTCATTTTTCTCTGATTTTGGGTCTAGGACTATTCTTGCTCATAAAGAAGTATGAAAGATCACTGCATTAGGATTGGAGCTGACATCATTCAGTCAGTCAAGCCATTCATTCATTCATTCCACAACTTTTTTTGAGGATTAATTATGTGTGAGGGGATTAAGAAGATAAATACAATGTAAGTCCTGTCCTCAGAAAGTCACAGTCTAATGGGGAGAAAGAAAGCACAAGCAATACACACGGCAGACCATAAAAGCCACCGTGAAAGAGACCACGTTGTTTATGGCCCTTTCTCCACATGTTATTCAATTCCTGGCACATGATAATTGCTCAAGAAATAGTTACAGAATTGAATAAAAAGATTTAAACATCATTAAGCAGTAGAAGATATTTCTAATCTGAAACTCCCTGAGAGTGGGACTCTGGCTTTCCCCCTGCCTAGGTCTTTAAAACGTACTTAATTCTTCAAGCCTTCGATTCATTGTCAGCTTTGAGACGTAGTATCCAACCTTGTTAGGATCCTGCCAGCTTGCCTGCTTTCCACTGCGGTCCTCGTCTCCATTTCAGGTGTAGAGTGAGGACACGCAACTTCCCAGCAGCAACCATGTCTCAGACGTGCCTCTCAGAGCGCCCTGCTAGTGGCTCCACAGTCCCTGCTGGGCCAGACACGTCCTTGATTACGTGGCGGGACAGACGACCCAGGACCTTCCTCTTTTCCTCCAAGTCCTACAACTGCTTCCCACCTCGCTCTCATCTCATGAAACTCGTGAGACATCAGAAGTCATCACCTAACTTCAAACTTAGTGTTCTGAGGAGTCCTGGAGGGCAGATGGGATAGGAATTTTAAGGATATTTCTCCATATTCTTTCACCCATTTGTCTTAGTCTGTTTTCTGATGCTGCAACAGAAGACCACAGGCTGGGTACTTTGTAAGGAACAGAAGTGTGTTTGGCCCACAGTTCTGAAGGCTGGAAAGTTCAAGATCAAAGGACTGCATCTGGTGAGGGTCTTCTTGTTGTGCCGCAGTGAGGCAGAAGGGCAGCAAGCGCAGGAGACAGCGAGAGCAATGGGGCCACGCCGTGTCCTGGGGTCAGGAGCCCACTCCCAAGATAACCAACCCCCTCCCTCAGTAGCGGCGTTTGTCTGTTCACAGGGACGGAGCCCTCAGGACCTAATCACCTCTTAAAAACCCCTCCTCCAAATAACGTTACCTCAACCATCAGATTTCACCGTGAGTTTTGGAGGGGACATTCAGACCACGGCACCATCCAATATTTATCTTTTATTCAGCACAGCGCATAACGGTGCACATTCGAAGTATCAGGTTAGGAAAGTGAGTAAAAGTGGTAGTTTTGAGGATGACGAGAAGTAGACACAGATTCTGGCTTTTGTGTAGTTAACTCAAGGATTTTCTAATCTCTTTCAATGTACATCCTCTTGACTGAAGTGGAGCTTCTAGTTTTACCTGTTAGCACAAGTGCCTTTCAGACCTTACAAGACACTCTGTATAAGACTGTCTAAAGGCGGGAAGGAGAGAAAAACACCACAGAATAGAAGGGAAATGTATCAACAGAGCTGGACAACATAGATAACACCTGCACATTTTTATCGAGAATCAGCCCTGGTGCCATGTAACGATTAAGGCTGAAAAGACGCAAGGGAGGCAGGGGGACCGGGCTGCAATGCCAGTGTCCGTGAGCGGAAGATGCCAGACTTGTCCTCCTCACGCCGCTCGCCTGTCTGCCAACGCAAGGACGCTCGGTCAGAACAGTGGTCTGCTCGGAACAGAGTGGGCTCCGGGGCATGAATGTCAGGGTCTGTCTCCTTTGTCTGCGTATCTCAGGAAACATCTTCCGGGAGAATTTGTGTACTTAGAAAATATTTCTGCCTTGCCTTTTACCGATCACGTTCTCCTTTGAATTCCTCCAGCACTTCCAACCTTTGACACGTAATCTATCTGTTTAGTGCTGTGTAGCACGTGCTCCGTGAGCTTTAGCTCCACATCTCAACGGCAGAGAGCTTGTTTCTTAGAGCCACTCTGTTTCTTGTCATCATCCCTTCTGCCTCGAATAATTCCCTACACCAGGGGTCAGCAAACATTTTCTGTAAATACGGACCAGACAGCACCTATTTTAGGCTTCGAGGGCCTCGTGGTCTCTGTTAAAACAAGTCTACTGGCTGACGCCTGAGAAACAGCCATAGACAACATACAAGAGAATGAGTACGGCTGTTACAGAACAACTTTATTTGCAAAAATAGGCTGTGGGCCAGATTTGGCCCTGGGCCACAGTTTTCTGATTTCTGGTCTAAATCAATGCTGGTCGTGCCACTTCCCTTGACAGTGACTCGGTCAGGAATGGCGTGTGCCCGTGACCCGCCCCGATCAAGGAGACACGAGGGGAAATCTGGTGGGGACCTCTGGGCAAGGTGTCCTGGATTCTAGATGGGTTCAATAAGAGCCTGTCCCTTGTTTTCCTCTGGACCTTGTTTTGTTGGGGGGGCAGCCACCATACCCCCTGCTGAGGAGGATCCAACATGGGGAGGACAGGCTGAGTCAGAGGGGAGAGAGACGCTGATGTACACCTGGAGCCCACTCTGTTCTGGTTTCCAAACTGTGCAAATTAAGGAATGCCCTTCTTATGTAAGCCACACAAGAAAGCATCCTAAATGGTGCAGTCACACTCCCAAAAGAGGATGTTAAAATGATGACAAAATGATGTGAGTTGAGTCTGACTTCCCTATGAGGGAAAAGTGATATAGTTCGTATTACACTTCTGATACAGAACACTGTGTCCAACTTTGTACTGGCTTAATAAGAAAAGTCATGTCAAATCAACTATCATTGATATATTTGAATATTTACAATGCATACAAACGGATGCATTAGCACAGCGTAGAGTCAGTTACTTCAAGTTCAAATTAACATGCATATTGTATTAATATTATACAAAGTCCTTATCTTATATCTTCATAGTTCTTATGTCGTTTTGACTGTAGGGAATATAGAATATACTCATTTAAGTCACTGCATCCATTAGGATTTTTAGTGGATATCTTCACAAGACTCTCTTGGGAGAGACTTTTAAGGAGATTTTGGTCCACATGATAAATTCTTGAGACTTTATTCAGGGCTCTTCCCCTTTTTTCACAGGAGGCCCTTTCGCGTACATTCATTTATTCCTTTTGTTAAAGTAAAAAAGTCATACAGGATCATCTTTTAAAATTCAGACGATACAGAAGTATAAAGCAGTGGTTCCCCCTTTATGTTCCTGAGGATATTAATATTTATTTTTCCCTTTATGATTACCCTATAGCCAGTATAAGCATTGTTTCAGGGAGTCTAGGAGGTCAAAACCATTTTTGTAGTAATACTAAGACACTATGTATTTGTCTTTTCCACCGAGCTGATGTTTGCACTGATGGTGCAAAAACAGTGGCCGGTAAAACCACTGGCGCCTGAGCACTAAGCAAGGTGGCGGCACCCAGCTCCACCCACGGTCACTGTATTCCACACCGTGCACTCACGGGGAAAAAGCCAATTTTAGTTAAGAATGGTCTTAAAAGAATCAGTAAAAATTATAACTTTTATTCAATCTCAACCCTGAGTGTGTGTATATATAGATTTTTGTTTTTGGAGGAAATGGGGGTAGGATTTGAAGCTTGGAGACCCCTCAATCAGGCAAGTTATCTCACTCCTCAGAGCCTCAGTTTCCCTACCCATAAGCATTAGAAAAGGAAAGCAAAATATGGAACTTCACACAAATTTGCATGTCATCTTTGTGCAGGGGCCATGCTCATCTTGCACGTACTGTTCCCATTTTAGTATACGTGCTGCTGACGTGAGCATGGTATATGTGCTTTTAATACTCATTGACAATGACTGGGAAGCACGAACTTCCCAGCGCTGTAAGTACTTCTGCTGTAAGCCAGAGCATGATGGTCATCTGGAGGATAAGAAGTTTCATAGCTGTTTGTGTTGTGAACTTAACTAGCCTCCTTGTTCACAGAATGGCATTTTTACTTGAAGAATGACTGGCAGACTATGGTTATTCAATTTAGTTTGGGCAGATATATTCTCTAAAATGAACAAGTGAGCCAGTCACTTCAAGGCATGTTGCCAATGCTAACATTTGAGCTTTCAAGTGAAATTTGAATTTTGGACAATTGGTATCTACCACTGTGAGTTTGATAGCTTGTATCTTAGGCAGTTCAGGCTGCCACAACAAATCGCCGTAGGTCAGGTGGCTTAAACAATGGATGTTTATTTCTCACAGTTCTGGAGACTGAAGTCCAAGATCAAGGTGTCAGGGTGGTCTGGTTCTTGGTGAGGGCTCTCTTGCTCGTGTACGGGTGGCCACCTTCTTGCTGTGCCCTCACATGGCGGAAAGAGAGCTCGCTAGCCCTCTGGCCTCTTTTGTAAGGGCATTATTCCCCTTGATGAGAGCTCCACCTCATGACCTAATTATCCACCTCCAAATACGATCATGCTGGGGTTAGGATTTGAATATATGAATTTGTGGGGGACACAAACATTCAGTCTATTGCAGCTTCCCAATACTTAGAGATATTTCTGATGAGATCAGTGATTGTGTTGTTTTCTAATATTGTAAGATGAAATATATCAACTTTTGAAAGACTTATACAACTTAATTAATATTTTTCACATGACCTATGGCTTATGTTATGAAATTGTGCGTGCTTAAGAGATCCACTGAAAGCACAAGATGGATCAATGGGTTTTAATGGAACAGAAACGCAAAGCTCATCTATTTGGCATTAGATACCACGTTGTTAATAACCCTTAACTAACTACCACTTGTAGTCTGAATTGTGGTATAGTATCAAAGAAGAATAGCTTCAATTACCTGAAAAGGCTATTGAAATAATCCTCTCTTCCCAACTATATATTTCTTTGAGGCTGGATTTTCTTCATGTATCTCAACCAAAATAACATATCATTACAGAATGATGGCGGAAGAGAATCTGACTATCTTCTATTAAGCCAGACATTGAAAATGTAGCAATTTGAAAATTTTAACAATTTTCAAATTTGTTAAAACAATGTCACTTTTATTCCTATTTTTTGATATTTTTCATAAAGAATGTTATTCACATAAAATAATACATATACATTTTTAAATGTTTCAACTTCCAATATGATTAATATCTATAGATATACCTAACATAAATAATACTTCTTTGGGGTACTCAACAATTTATAAGAGGATAAAGGGGTCCTGAGATCAATTGCGATTTTAGAAGAATACTCAATGATGCATGAAATACTGAAAATATGATGTCAAAGGGTTAAGAAGCAGAATATTGAAACAGATATACAGTGACCCTAATTATGTGAAAGAAATACATGCACAGAAGAGGAATAGGATGAAACACTACAAAATAATAATTTGGGGAATTCAAGTTTTATTTTCATTAATTTTTCAAGAATTCTGTGATAAAAATGTTCCGCTTTTATAATCAAGAAGAGTAAAATTCCAGTTCCAACCTCAGGTCCTACATTTGCCTCATAATAGTGGCAGCCGTTGTGTTCTCCTTTTGTTCACCATGTAGAAGGATTTCATTGTCTGGTTATAAGAAAATGAAATTTTATGGCTGGGCACAGTGGCTCACACCTGTAATCCTAGCACTCTGGGAGGCCGAGGTGGATGGATCATTTGAGCTCAGGAGTTTGAGACCAGCCTGAGCAAGAGAGAGACCCCATCTCTACTAAAAATAGAAATTAGCTGGACAACTAAAAATATGTAGAAAAAATTAGCCAGGCATGGTGGTGCATGCCTGTAGTCAGAGCTACTCGGGAAACTGAGGCAGGAAGATGGCTTGAGCCCAGGAGTTTGAAGTTGCTGTGAGTTAGGCTGATGCCACAGCACTCTAGCCTGGGCAACAGAGTGAGGCTCTGTCTCAAAAAAAAAAAAAGAAATTTTGAAATAAACTTTCCAAAATTAAATGAGTGTATTTCTTCCTAGTGGTTCCCTTAGGAGAGGATATACTTATTCAAATAATGGTTTGTTTCCTGGAACCCTGACTAAAGAGCTGTCTTCAGCGAGAATCAGCTACAGGGAAAATGAACCTTACATCTTCACAAAGGCAGAGGCTTCTCTCTCCCTCCCTCCTCGCCAGCTGAAGCTGTCAGTGTGTGCGGTGTTGGTGCTGACCTGGAGCACCCTTGAGAGCAAGCGAGACAGCAACCTCCACAACTGAAGGAGGAGCCCAGAAGAGCTCCCCACCACCACCCAGTCTCCAAACAAAAGCAAGTCTGTTTGCATAGGGCAGGATCCTGTAGTAGCTAGCATAGGTTCGCTTGGCTGTACTCCTTAAAAGCGAATTTTAAAAAGATTGAGAAATTAATTGCACATTCCTTTTTATCCTTCCTGTGTACATAGCACAAAGTTAAGGCTCAATGAATAGATGTTCTACATACTGGTGATTGGAACCTGGATTGCTAATATCAATTTGTCGTTCAGCTGAGAGTTACCAGCTTGTTTAGGATAACTCAGGTTTCCTAAATAACCTAAAAATTGGTCTCCTACTAGGGTAATCAACTCGTCCTGGTCTGCCTAGAACTCTTCTGGTTTGAGTGCTAAAACTCCCGCATCCCAGAAACCCTCTCAGATCCAAGCCACCAGGACGGTTGGTCACCCTGTCTGTCCTACAGGGACCCAACTTACAATAACGCAACTTCTGTCCATTTCAGTATGTCCTGGCTTCTCCAGCCACGTCTGTACACCCGAGGCCAAGCGAAGACGGATGGAGGCATCTGTTGGCCTGGCCATTGGCCCTGCTCTTCTACATCTTTGTGCTACAGATGAACAAGCCAGATCAAAGGGACTAGCTGCAAAGGGCCCCAAACCTCTAACACGGCTGCCATTTTCCCAGGAAAGCCTTGGGATCGTAGCTCACCCACCCGCTCCTTTTTAAGAACGACGTTTTTCAGGTAAAGTCATCACTTCTGTTTTGCACTACTACTTATGGAATGGGCAACCAGTGAGCCTGAAATGACCCTCCCAAGAACAAGGTTTTATGCCAGGATTTGATAAGTGGGAAAAGTGGTGTCCCTAGAAAAGAAACGTTAGCCTTAACATTGGGAAAATGAGGATTTATTTTTATTTGTATTTATTTTTTGCATTCAGAGGGGGATGTCATCCGTGTCCTTAGACACGTCTTAATTTGTGGGTTTTTTTTTTTCTTGTTTAACTCTCTTAATTGGATGAAAGTAGGCAGCTGATGATTTATGGATCTCCAGTCGTGCCAGGCATCATTTTAAACGTGCACAGCTGCTCTGCAGTAGTTTAACTTGGCAGATAGTATTAAACCATTGAATTGTGTCATTTATTTGTATATGCATACAATAGCCTCCTTGTGCAGGTTCTTCAAAAATGGTTTAGAACTGTGCATTTCAGGAGTCTCAGAGAGTGACTTATTCTTTTGGAAGATTTTCAGAGTTTCTAGAATGAAGAATGAGACAGCATTTTGTGCCCTTGCTCAGTTCCCAAGGGAATCACAGACAGGCTGGGGTGGAGAGGCTAACAGAGTGAGAGGTCTCGAGAGCGTGTTGGGGAGCTCCAATTTCATGGTCGTCTAGGCAACATAGGATGTGCTACTGCTGACAACACTCTCACTTTCATTATGATGGTCTCAGGGACACAGCTAAAACAGGGGAGTGATCCAACACAAGTCGCTCCGGGCATAAATAACTCAGAAGCTCTGTTGACAACAGAAAGTCTGGCATTCACAGTAGTTAACAAAGCTATCTTCAAATGCAGAGGGGCCTGAGATTTGTCACTGTTGTCCTTTGTAGTCAAGGATGACACTGTGGTTATCCCTGTACCGCAAGTGTGGCTGAAAATACCCAAACGTGACAGATGACGAGGCCCTTCTGCAGAGTACTCGTGGAAACTCTTTTTTTGGTTTGTGTCGGTTGGCCTCCCAGGGCTCAGCCGGCCTTGTCGCGAAGTTATCGTGTGTCTTTCTGCAGTGGCTCTGCTGCTCTGCCTCTAGCTCTTGGCTCTAGCGTTCCACAAATGTCTCCATTGTTTGAGTGTCTCCCCGCTGCGCTCTTGTGAAGGTTCCACCTCCTACCTGGGCTGCTGACTGTCTCCCGGGCCAAAGCCAGCCAGGCAGGCTGGTGCCTGGCCTCCGTCCTGTCCCTGTATTGGGTCACTCCCTGTTTTGTGAGAGAGCCACGCTGTCCCTCAACACACAGAAACACCAATTCACTCCTGACCTTGCTGACTTTATGCTGCCATTTGAAATTTGGAGTGTTTTCAGCTGGAAAGATCTTAGGTGCTGAGAGAATTTCCCTTGCTTTCTCAGTTTGGCCTGTCTTAGAGGAGAAAGAAGGCGGAGGAAATGCTTTTGGGCGAGATAGGCCTCTCCTATAGGTAGAGTAGTTGGACATTACACAAAAATGTTTCCACACCAGCCTGTACTCAAAAAAAAAAAATGTAAGGCTGGAAATCCCCAAAGGGACATCTCTTAAACCCGATAATGCGCGTTCACGAGGGGTTCAGGACGATAGTAAAAGCATTCCTTGATGGTGCCTTAGCCTTAAAGCCTCCTGCAGGAGGAATTGCAGATTCTCTCCGACAGAGAAACTGAAAAAAAAAACATTATTAGCTGTTGAACCTCTGAATTGCCTTATCAGCTTTCCTTCGAGAACACTCTGAACTGAGGGCAGCTTCACGCACAGGAAGGTTGTGATGGGGGTAGCTGAGAGGTAAGAGGGGTGAGAACAGAGACCCAGCCTGGGCCCCAGGGCCCCCCCAGAGAGGAAGGGCCTGGCTGGAGCATCCACGAGCAGCACAGGGACCCTGGGTGTCCAAGCAGGAGACCTGGGCAAGTTGGTCACCCTAGCAGTGGAGACCAATTTTTAGGTTATTTAGGAAACGTGAATTATTCTAAACAAGCTGGTCAGGAGAGAGAAGGGACCTGAAATTAGGAGGGAGGAACTGAAAACATGCTTTGCCCACTTTCCAATGTTGCGTCTTTGGTTTGAGGTCATCCGATATTATCTCATCTGGCATAAGTTTTGAAGTTGTTTCTCCAAAGAATGTCTCTGAATCAGCTTTAAGCTCTTCTTGGTCCTCCAAGGACACTAGAAGTGAGGCACGGACCCCCCATGGCTCCAGTGCGTGTATCTGCAGTCTCTGATCTGCTTGTTATCCTGCATTTTTTTGAGAGGAACTAAGAGGAAAGGGATCAAGAGTAACTGACCATCTAGTACGGGAACGTTTTGTTAATCCCGTTTTATAGATGAAGAAACTGAAGTTTAGAGACTGGACCAGGACAACGTAAGAGCTAAGTAGCAAGGCTGAAATTACAGCTGAGATCTATCTGCCAGGGTGGGCAGGGCCACAGGTTAGCTCAATTCAGAGAGCCCCTGGATTTTCCTTCTCCAGTTCTGCCTTGGAACTTCAGGGTTATTCTCAAAGTTCTGACAAAAATCTTCATCCAGGAGATAGCAAGTTCTCCCCATGAAGTTTGACAGACCACTGACTAAAGAATGGGCCTCAACTGCAGCCCTGATGGCCCATTAAACCCGCAAATAGTAGTTTTGCTGCAATGGTGACCATTTAAAATGCCACCTCTCTCCCTTGATCCTTTTGAAGGTACTATGAAAAATTTGCTGTCCTAAGACTAATACCTAACTTATTTTAATTAATAAACCTGATTTGGTTTGTTGAGTCAAAGTAATGCCCTCAACCTCCACTCTATGTGTTGAATAAGAGGTCAGAAGGAAATAGTTACTCTGAGATAACTCTTGCAAGAAGATCTTCACAAATTTGGGTAGATAGGCATTCAAGATGTTACTGATTATCCCTGTCCTCCCTCTTACATTAATGTGCACCCCATGGGCTTATCTCTTATAGCTTCCTTCCATTTCATGGGATTCCTAAATGTCAGGAATTGCCATCTTCATGACATGTGACATAATGGGGCCCTTTCTAGCTTAGAAAGCTCTTCCTCGTGAATGGGGTTATGAGATCTCAGGGAAGCCCAGGGCGAGACTCAAAGCCTGAGCTGGGCTTCCTTGCCTCCCAGGTGAAGACACTGAGACAAAAGACCACGTGCTCTCCTGAGGGTGCCAGCACTAGAAAGTGGGAGAGCTGGGACTGGGCTCCAGAATTTCAGTGCTGCTGGCATTGCCCCGCCTCACTCCCTTCTCCACGTCACGCAGAAGCTGTTAGTAAGAATCATCCGTTTGCATACAGCAGCCTGATGAGCAGCAGTGGTCACTTGATGCTGAGGTCTCAGACAGTGGAGGATTCAAATCGTGGCTGGACATATGACCGGGGTATAAGAATGAGGATGCCAAGGATGCAAGCGAGGTCCATCCTGACTTTTGGCAGTGTAGGTGTGCTATGGTTTCAATGTACGTGTCCCTCCAAAATTCCTATGTTGGAACCTAATACCCAATATAATAGTATTAGGCCTTGTGAGAAGCCATGAGTGCTCCATTCTCATAAATAGGATTAACGTGCTTATAAAACAGGCTTCAGAGACCTGCCTGGCTCTTTTTCCTTCCAGCCCTTCCTCCATGTGACGACCCAGTCTTCCTCGCTTCCAGCTCAACAAGGCGCCATCCTGGCAGCAGACAGCAAAGCTCTGACCAGACACTGAATCTGCTGGCACCGTGACCTTGGACTTCCCAGCCTTCAGAACTGTGAGTAATAAATTTCTATAATTTATAAATCACCAGTGTAAGGTATTTTATTATAGCAGCACAAATGGACTGAAACAGCATTCAATGCTATAAAGCATTTTTGAAGGATCTATTAATCAGTTTTTGAAGTGATAAAACCTTTATGTTGGGACTGTCAGAAAATATTTTAAAAAGCCATTCTTCACAGTGTTGATACAAATATTCCTAAGACACACTACGCACATGTAAGTTTGATTAAATTCTTCATAAAACCAAATTGAATTATTTAAATGGGTTTTTCTTTTGGACTACACAGCTACACAGATGAGGACTGATCATAGCTCTCACTTTTCAGTGTTTATAAGTATCAAAAAGACATAGGATTGTACCATTCTTAGGAAATGTGATTTATAATAGACTGCACACTCAGTGAAAATTGGGTTTGTGTATTATTTAGAATTGAATTCACTATGTACAGAAAATTAAAGATAACAGTGGTTTAAAGAAAATAGGAATTATTTATTTTTCTCTCACATAAAAGAGGTCAGGAGATAGTCTGTTCAAGGCTGGTATCGGGGGGCTTCATGGTGTCAGGGGCTAATGTTCCCCCTAACTTGTTCCTCCTCTATGCATGGATTCTATCTCCAAATTCACTTCCTGGTCCAATATGATTGCTAGAGCTCCAAAAATTATATCTGCAGCCCAGGCAGTAGAAAAAGGAGCAAGAAGAAGGGATTGCTCTCCCTTCCACTTCCACTCTATCTCATTGGCTAGAACCCAGGGATATGGCCTACAAGGCAGGCCGAGAAGTACACAGTGGACCCTTGAACAATACGGGGGTTAGGGCATCAAATCCCCATGCAGTCAAGTATCCTCATATAATTTAGACTCCCCCCAAAACTTAAATATGGACTGGAAGCCTTACCAATAACATAAACAGTCAATTAAAACATACTTTGTATGTCATATATATTATGTGCTGTATTCTTACAATAAAGTAAGCTAGAAAAAAGAAAATGTTATTAAGAAAAGCATAAGGGAGAGAAAACATTCTTTAAGTGGATCATTATAAAGGTCTTCATCCTTGCTGTCTTCATGTTGAGTAGGCTGAGGAAGAGGAGGGGTTAGTCTTGCCATCTCAGGGGTGGCAGAGGCAGAAGAAAATCTGCATAGAAGTGGATCAGTTTGAATCAAGGGTCAGCTTTATTATTTTAGCTAGCCATAATGTTCTCAGCTAAAAAAAAATAAGGTTCTAGGCCGGGCGCGGTGGCTCAAGCCTGTAATCCTAGCTCTCTGGGAGGCCAAGGTGGGCGGATCGTTTGAGCTCAGGAGTTCGAGACCAGCCTGAGCAAGAGCGAGACCCCATCTCTACTATAAATAGAAAGAAATTAATTGGCCAACTAATATATATAGAAAAAATTAGCCGGGCATGGTGGCACATGCCTGTAGTCCCAGCTACTTGGGAGGCTGAGGCAGCAGGATCGCTTGAGCCCAGGAGTTTGAGGTTGCTGTGAGCTAGGCTGACGCCACGGCACTCACTCTAGCCTGGGCAATAAAGTGAGACTCTGTCTCAAAAAAAA
>VSMD01093061.1:0-42711 GCA_008750895.1 Mirza zaza
CAGCTAAGCTCTTCTTTTCAAACGCTCAATGTCAATGGGGGAAAATGGGAAGATTGTTACAGAATAAAAGTGCCAAAGAGATACAGAAACAAAATGCAATATGTAGACCTTAACTGGATCTTGTTAAAAGAAACAAACAAATAAAACACCTTTAGAAAACACAGTTGGGAAAATTAGGGAAAATTGAATAAGGGCCATATGTTAGTTGATATCAGAGAATTAATTGTTCATTTTCCTTGGTGTGACAATGAAATGGTGATCATGTGTAACAATGTATTTATTTCTAGGAGATGCATGCTGAAATATTTAGAAGTGTCATATCTGAAAATTACTTTAAAATGTTCAGCAAACACAAACACAAAGAGAGAGCTAAAGCAAGTATAAAATATTAATAATTGAATCTACTTGGTGGGTATGTGGGCATCCATTAAACTGTTTTTTCAACTTTTTGTTCATGTTTACATTTTTAATAATAAAATGTTGGAAAAATATCAGCTTTTTCATGACTTATATTTTGTGAAAGTTTATTGTTTACCAACACATATAAAATTTCACCTTGTTAAGATACATGATATTAAAATAGATAAGTAACTTCTTGTTAATTTTAGTACACTGTTTAAATTTAGGGAAATAATTGATAAACTAATATTTATGTTTTGAGAGAATAATTTTCATATAAATTTTATTGTTTCTGTTTCAAACTGCTGACAGGTAAATATCTGTAGGCAGTGGGATTCCCTATTTTCTGTTATTCCCTATTTTCTGCATGTTCTGATTATTTAATAATAATACTAAGGATTTATCTTCACTAGATATTTGCTCTGTGCTAAGAACCATGCTGCAAGCTTTATATCCAATTTCTTATTTATTCCTCACAAAAACATTTGAACTGGTAGAGGGATAGGATTGATGGGAGATGAGAAGACAAGCTCGGTGAAATATAAGAAGGTTTGAGTAACCACGGTAAGACAATGGGAGAGAAATCAGTACAGGACACATGGTGGGATTCCCAAGTAAGGTTGAAAGCCTGGATGAGTCTGAAGCCACGAAGTCAAATCATCAAATACGGGCCTCCTCATTTGTGCCATTGTGTTATTCCTTTTTTTTTTCTTTTTCTTGTTTCATAGCCCATATTTAGGAACAGAAGAGATAGATGGATGGGTTGTTCCAAGAGTAAGGCTGGCAGGGCAAATGCAATAAAAGGATAAGAGAACATGAATTTGATCATGCTGACAGAAAGAGTGATTGAAGCAGCGTACTACATGATTCAGAGAAGAAGTGAAACCTTGGTTGGGAAGCGGTAGTTCAGAGGCCGAGGGTTGTCAGCACGTAGGAGTCATGCACAACAAAGCAATCATTCCTTACAGACAAGGACGTTAAACTGACATTCCTTACAGACAAGGACGTTAAACTGAAACCTGAATCCGCCCATGAGGACATTCTCAAATGTGCAGACTACCCGCTGCAGACAAGCAGAGTCTTGGAGGGACATAATATCCACACTTTCAGATCTATTCACTAGGAAAAGAGGTCTTTGTGTAAGAAAGGGGTCAACACCTAGAGAATTAAAGCCTTTTGAAGATGGCTGTGATGGAAGCTTGGGACAGAAAGAAGTGACGAGCTTCTCCCTTAGAAGTGCAGACATGCATGTGGCTTTCAGAGGCCACCTAAGCTGAGAAATTAGGAATAATGGATCATGGATTGAGGACTTAAGACATTTGTGAGTTTGGAAAAGAAAACTTTGGTAATGATAGTATGATTATTACCATCTTCTTTACTTGCTCTTAAAGATTAGAGATAAAATTTTCAATAAAGAAGGTGAATATATGATATATTTAGGAGACAGCAAAAAAAGTAGACAATCTTCCCAAAGTGTAAGGATAGGAATCTTGGGAAACAGAGTAAGCAGTGGCCTCTTTGAAAAAGGAAAGCAGACAAGCTCACTCTCTGCACCTTGTAAATATGTGGGAAGCCAAGCCTGTGGAGTTGAGGTTGAAACTCAGTAGACTTCTGCATATTGGACACCCATGGTGTTAATACAGATGACAGTATTTGCTATTTCTGTGAAAAGAGGATATTTTCTTTTTCTCTGGCTCTGTGTTCCTAATTGAAGATCATATTAAGTGTGTTCTATTGATGACAGTATGAATTAACGTCTGTGCCTAGCATGAGGTCAGGTGCTGTGAAGAATGTTAGAGGCATAAAGTAATGGTGCCTTCTCAGAAGAAACTTACAAATTAGTTGTAGAAAGAATGCTTGCACTCAGGAACCAAATGAAGAGATGATGTGAACAGATATTTGAGTTTATTTACAACCAATAAATAATGGAACAAACAATCAGTGTAGATGAGGAAAGTTTAATGGAGATAAGACTCCAAGTGCATTTCCAATGAAGTGCAAAGTTGATTGGCTGGTGTTAGGGACATTCATTGGTTTAGAAATCAGAAATGTGGTGAAAATGGGCATGTTTTCTATCTGTGAATGTATACAGTCGGGTCAAGATAGAGGGAGAATATTTAAGTTGAACCAAGTTGGGTACAGTAAAGATTTAATTAAAATTTGAAAATATTTACTAAATATCTAACTAAACACAAGGCACTTCACTGGGTGTTAAGACAGAAGGAGAATTATTCCAAGTAGAAGATACTCATTAAGAGCATGGGCAGGAGGAAGAAGGGATGGGTATATTATACCTAATGGGTGTAGTGTGCACTGTCTGGGGGATGGACAAGCTTGAAGTTCTGACTCGAGTGGGGCAAAGGCAATATATGTAACCTAAACATTTGTACCCCTGTAATATGCTGAAATAAAAAAAAAGAAATATGGTTAACCAAGGCTAGATATGATCATTGCAATTTTTAATCCGTGTACAGGAATATTCAAAATTCCAGATGCCCTATAAGACATACAGAAGTGTCTGGAGTTTTCCAAATCAAAGAATTAAAAGACTGTGAAATTGTACTGTATCCATAATTTCATTGATATTCTTTAGCTACCACTAAACCTCTGAGTCTTCATTTTCTTTAATTTGTGATGGGCCAAATGATTGGGTGGACTTTGTTATCTGAATACCTTCTCCTTCAGCTTTAACTAGGCTGTGAGGTACTCACTACTACAAAGACTTCATAAAAAAAAAAAAAAAAGTTCTACTTCAGTGGCCTTTGTGTAGTGGATATGACATAAATAATCAATAAACAAGTTGCCTCATACTAAAGAGCCTTTTCCATGTTCTGTTCAGCCTGGAGGTTCCCCCATCACTGCCAAAAGGTGGGGGGGCCACCATAGCACTGCCACCACTGAGAGGGGCACCGGCAAAGACAGAATGTGAAAGTCAGGGAGACCTCCACAGACATGGGTAAACAGCCATTGTTCAGTGAATAAGCTAAGAATGAAAGGAAGTTTAGACATTTTTGATGATTTTCTCTTTTGACAATTTTGAACAATTACCATTGAATCCAGAGCATCTGGGAATGTTTTTGTGACTTGTACCGACAGAGAGGCACCTACTCCTGAGCAGTCTGCATGTGGCAGAAACATGGGAGGATCAGCAGATGATGCGAAACCAACAAGAGCAGAGACTGCAGACCACTGGGGTAGACCAGTCAGGAAAGAGGCTTCCATCATCACCCCAATTATTAGCACCCTGAGAAGAAGAAATTGGAAGTCAATACAAAAATCATACTTTGTAACTCTTATATTTGATTTTTATAAGCATCTGTCGTATGTCAACTACTTAATACAACAGGTGGCCTTCAGATAGGAGGGCAGCCTATATTATTAACTAAACATCGTATTTCCATGGAAGTCTTCCTTGAAATTAAAATAAAACTCTTCTCAGTTTATTGACAAGTGGATTTCCCTAACCAACAACTGCAGCCAAAAGGTTGCTGCTTTGACCTGAGACAATACAAAGGATTTTTTAGAGAAAGTGCCTGGACAAAGTGTTAAAGTCGTCTGGCTTCATGTGTTTATTCAACAAGTATTTATTTGGCCAATTTATTGAGATTACGTGTGTCACACGTGTGTCACACATGTGCTAGGAGTTACAGCATGCAATCAACCATGGATCCTTCCTGTGTTAGTTACCTGTTGTTGCAGATCAGATGACACTAAAACCGGGCAATTTAAAATAAATGTTTATTGTATCACACAATCTCTTTGGATAAGAACTCAGGAGTGACTTATCTGGATGGTTCTGATTCATAGTCTCACAGGCTGCAATCAAAGTATTGGTCAGGAATGCAGTTGCTTGAAGGAATGAGAGAACTGGCACACTCAGGTGACTGATGGGGAGAGGATTCAGCTCCTTGCCACATGGGCCTCTCCCTAGGGCTTCTCAGGAGGTGGTAGCTGGTGTCCCCTAGTGCAAGTGATTGAGAGAGAGAGAGGACAGAGGGAGGGTCTGGAGAAGAGGGGAGGGAGAACCCAAGTCATAAGCCAAGTCTTTTACAATCTAATCTCACTGGTGATGTACCCCCACTACCGCTGTAGTCCATGGGCCACACAGACCAGTCCTGGCGTAATGTGCAAGGGGACAGCTCAGAGTGTGGATACCAGGAGACAGGGAGCCATCTTGCAGGCTTTTGGCCACCTTACCTGTGGCATTTATATGGGAGTAGTAGATTCAGACCCTAGAAAAGTAAACAAATAAATTACAATTCATATTAGGTTATTAAGTATGAAATGCCCGATTTCCTTAAGTGCAAAATTTGACAGTTGATATCTCTGACATTTCACTTTGACATTTGTTTTTTTTTTTTTTATTGTGAAGGAACATCCTAATTTTTTCAAGTACATAATTTGGCTTGTGATTGTCTTTCAAAGCTTTTCTAGAGCAATTATTATGAAACCATGGATAATCCAAAAATTCATGTTATTTTCGAATATGAGTTCCATTGTGGAACCAATGCCGTGCAGACAGCTCAAAATATTGAAGAAATGTTTGAGAAGGATGTGTCTAACAAACACAGAGTACATTGATGGTTAGAGAAGTTCCATTCTGGTGATTTTAATCTTGAAAATGAGCCATGTGAGTGACCTAAGACTAAGGTAGATAATGATGAACTGAAAGCTGTAGTATAAGCGAATCTATCTCAACCTATACGTGAATTAGCAGCAAGGTTTGACGTTACTATTCCAATAATATTGGACCACTTGAAACAAATCAGCAGGGTAAAGAAGCTGCATAGATGGGTACTGAATGAATTAAATGAGCATCAGAAGATAAATCCTCTTGAAGCTTGCCTTTCTTTGCTGTCATGACATAAAGGCAAACCATTGCTACACCGTATTGTTAAGTGAGATGAAAAATGGATTTTTTTGACAATCACAAGCGTTCAGCACAATCGTTGGACAAAGATGAAATGCAGTGCTGAAACACAGTCTAAAAGTGAATATTCATCAAAAAAAAAGCTAATGGTGTCTGTTTGGTGGTCTAATGCTGGTATTATCCACTACAGCTTCTTGAAACCTGGTCAATAGATTACAGTAGATGTCTACTGCACCCAGGTGGTTGAAATGATGAGGATGCCTGTGATTAAGCAGCTAAGATTTGTAATAGAGACAGGCCAATCCTGTTGCAAGACAATGCTTGACCACATGTCACACAAACAATGCTGTTCAAACCACAGAAGTTTATCTTAGAAACTCTCTGTCATCCACTGTATTCACCAGATCTTGTACCAACTATCATTTTTTCCAGATTTTGGACCATTTCTTGCAAGGAAAACTATTCAATTCTCAACAAGCTGTGGAAAACACCTTTTGGGATTTCGACACCGCTCACTCTCCAGGCTTCTCACTGCTGGCATGAACAAGCTACTGTTAAGATGGTGAAACTGTGTCCATGGTTTAGGTGCATACTTTGGTTAACTGTACTGCTTCTTGTTTGTCATATAATAAACTAAATTTTTGATTTGAAATTAGATATTTAGTATTTCATGGCCTTAATAGTTACAGAAAAGGCAATGATTCCTTAACCTGAGACCTGAAGAAACTACTGATACACCATATCCAGACTCTCACCTTTATATTTCACGTTACCCTCATGAGAATAATGTGCAGTTGAAATGGAAGTAAGGGTGTACACATGGCTCTTCTAAACATAGAATTACTTGGCTCATAGGTGGATACTTAAAGGCATGTGACTGTCCTTATGGGCTGAATCCACCTGGCTCTCTGGCTGCACGGGGCCAGCAAGAAAGGACAAGCTTTTGAAACCAATTTAGCTCTAAGTACAAGGCAGTAGACTGTAGATTTTCCTGCTTTTTGTAACTATGTCTTTGTGTTCCTAAGGTGCAGGGCTAGGATCTCAGAATGAGCTCACAGAGGGGGGAAAAATTCTAGAAAAGAGAATTAAAAGCCTTGTTATGACTCTAGCACATTTAGAAGAAAAGGTCTGGGCAGACTAAACTTTATGATTCCCTATATATGGTTCTCCGTTCTACTCAGGGATGAGTCTATAATCCATTCCTCCACAAGACAAATGCTGCTTATCTTTGCTTAAAAATTGTTTTTAATTTAATCACCACTCTTTCTGGCTCTGCTTCAGGACTCATAATAAACAAAAACATTTCTTCTTTCCTTGAATTAAACCTGACGCCAGGGTTTGCCAGATTCGCGAACTGTACTCTCGGCAGAAGCAAACACTATCTGGCGCGCTCAGAGAAACATCAGTCAGCCTGTCATTGGCATATTGCTTCCCATTTGTAGAAAATGGAAATTGAAAAGGCCGGTCATGTTCAGAAATACTAATGTGGTCCACGTAGCAATCTCCAGGTTTTTGAGTTAGAAAATGTTCTGTATCCCACCCCTGGCCAGCTCTCATGGCAGATCTTGAAGGACTGGCATCAGTCAACTGAGTGCCACTTACTTTGCCCGTGGACATGCGTAGTCTTTATTCATATGAATAAATAATTATCCAGAATAATAATTATCCACACAATGGTCAATTAATTCAGAATTAACCAGGCAATGCAAATATAACACCCAATGGAATGTGAAATACCTTTGGGGCTATAGTCAAATCGAAAGAGCATATGGGAGAGGGGAGGGGAAGACTTGACTCCAGCTGACCTTGATCTTTCAAACTCAGCAAAAATCTGGGCATCATTAATGTGCCTGTCATGTGCCACAGGTCCTTGTTACAACAGTTATGGCCCGAACTGGCCTGTCCAGAGCTCGAGTTAATGGCACCCATTAGCTGTGCTTACAGTATATAAAAATAGCATCAGAAGGCGAGGATGCTCATCCTCATAGATGGCCATAGCTGTCTCATGTCCCTAAGCATGTTCAGACGCACCAGAATATGGCATTGTAAGCACCCATTATACGCTTACTGATTCTTTTAATTAATTAGGGCTCAGCCTCAAGAGACTGCTACTTAATTCCGGCTCATCCTAGGTCTTTAGCTATCCCAAGGAACTTTGTATCAGGAGGTTGCCGTATGTTCACACAACTTAGTTATAGATTTAACAATCAAACAAAAGTACCCAGTTATTCAATATTTAAACATACTGTTAAGAAAAGTGCTTTCCATTGGAAAGGTTTACTTTACTCTCAGGGCCATAGTCAATGTATTTGAAGTCTCTTTTCAATGAAAAGTTGTATACTTTTTCACTCTGCAAAGTCAAATCTGGGTTGTTCTCGTGTCATCAAACTCACTGAAGCAGCCGAGTCATTATATTGGTGAAATTAATTATTAAAATGAAGACATGCTTTGTTCTGCTTTAAAAGGAAGATAAAAGCCTGAACAATTAACAATGGTTTTCTATTACAGCTAATGTGCAATATGAATTCTAACACAATTAATTGAGTTTAGAAAACTATTTTTATATTATCTAAGCCTTCATTTAATGTATTTATACATTCATTCATTTATTCACTCAAAAATATTAATTGAATGTCTTCCGAGTGCCAACCCTTGTGATGGAAAATGGAAATACAAAAATAAATAAAACTAAAGTCTTACCATTTGAAAGCTCTCTACTTAATAGATCTCTGGATTCTCCTGGCCTTGAAAGTTAGCAGGGGTGTTAAGTGGACAGTCTGTGGCACTCTTTCCACAAACCCAGCATTTCTCTGAGAAATATGTTGTATCAATATGCTGTCTATTTTGTCCTGGGCAGAGTCCAAATTTGCTTTATAAAATTTAATCTTACTTAACTGAAATGTTCTGTCTGGTATTTACAGTGCTCTAATGAGCATAAATCAATTTATTTAAACCAGAGTCATCTTAAATACTTGTGTATTTTTTTTTCTGTTTGGTAGCTGTATTTTATCAACATTGGCAGGTACTAGTTCTTTTAAAAATAAATTATAATCACATTCCTTTGTAATTATATTTTAGAGAAAATTAGTGTTCCATAGTATAGGGTTATACACCCAATAAATATCTTTGGATTGGACAATTACTTCCACTTTCTTTAAATTGACTTTAAGCTTGGAACTTCTTCTAATGACCATAGTTTTCAGTATCACTTTCATGTATCGAGAGACAAGCTCTAGTAATTACCATGGAAAGTTACATAATTTCTCACTTTGTTTTAAGATGGGATTTCCAGCAAAGAGTAATTGCTCAGAAATGAACTGGATAGGAAAATAGCAGCTTAAAAGGTAAAAAGTAAGTGGACTTCACAATGATGTAGAGCTGGTATCTGTATGTTCCATCAGGAAGATTCTGGTAACTTTCTGATTACCTGAGCCCATGGGCGCACCCATCACAGTACCTGGATCTTGCATTGCTTCCCTCTGTATTTTATTACCATCACCTTCTCAGAATTTAAGTTAATAAAAACTTAACTGGCTAAAGGCTCTGATGCTTTGTGAAAAAGTTAACACAGAAAAAAAAAAAAATATATATATATATATATGTGTGTGTTTGTGTGTGTGTGTGTGTGTGTATATAATTCCAATTCTTTCACAACCAAATTTGGGATCCATAGCCAAAACCAAGTCTCTCTGGTCTTACAAAGCTACCAAAATATTTGCTATACTCTCTTCTCTGGCCCTCTTATAAATTTTCACTAATTTTCACTTTTTCTCCCTCTCCCCCACTTTATCAAATTTCTCCACAAGGCCTTAAATAAAACATCTTTATTTAAAAAGCCCTACTATTTGAATAGTGCTTTACATGTTCAAAACATTTCTTAGCTTATTCAATGATAAGATTAATTATATTGTCAACTGTTTAATCATCCATTCTTTCATTGACTGATTCAATTGGTCAGTCAGATTCCAGATTAGAACACAGGTTGAAGTAGAAATTAAAAATACTTGAGTGACTTCCACAGTAGCAATGAGTACTTCTAAGTGACCAGATCTCTGTTTCAAAATACTAATTTCATCTATAATCATCTAGGACTTATTGGAGAAATTACTGACTCCAGGTAAAATTTCAAGGCAAATTTTAGATAACTTGTTGTGTTATAAGCCAAGGAGGTATTTGAAGCTTAATTGAATTGCATCAATACAATTTTAGGGTTTGACTGAATGGGTTCACACTGGTTATATAGGGGGTAATTTGAAAATAAAAATACAGTGACAGCAATTATAACACATTTAATAATAGTAATGATAAAGTCCTCAAGATCATAATAATATTTTAAACAAAGGAGGAGTAAATACTCTCCTTTACAGAAGACTGTCAGATAATAGAATTAAGTGACAATAGAATTAGGAGATAGAATCAGGAAGTCACCATTTTTTCAACTTCCAACATAATGAATTGTTGCTTACAACCATTGTGTAAAATATTGTGGTAAAAACAGATATTTGTATAGTATCAAAGTGTTCCTTTCCCAATTATTTACTAAATCAAGGAAAACAGTACCTTTATAGTAAAGTGATGGCAGTTTACTATAACCAGGTATCAAGCTTAGCATTGCTAATACTGGTGATACAAAGTAGTAAAATGTACGTAATATCACAAATGATGTGCTCTTGCCAAAAATGTTTAAGCCTGAACCCAATTATAGAAAAAATATTCATATATAGACAGAACATTGGCTACCTACAAGATAACTGATCTGTTTTCTTTATAAAACTAACTGTCTTAAAACTAACTGCTCCTACTTAAAAGATGTAGATTGGTGGAATGGATTTAAAAAAAAACCATACAGTTCAAGTATCTGCTGTCTCCAAGAGACACATTGACACATTTAACTTTCAAAGATTCTTATAGACTCAAAGTAAAGGGGTGGAAAAAATTTTTATGCAAATAGAAATCAAAAGTGAACAGGAGTGCTATTCATACATCAGATAAAATTGATTTTAAAACAACAGTTAAAAAGAGACAAAGAAGGTCATTATATAACAATAAACTAATTGGTTCAACAAGAAGATATAACACCCCTAAATATATATGAACCTACGATTGAAACTTACAGATTCATAAAATAAATATTTCTAGAACTAAGAAAAGAAATAAGTAACACTACATTAATTGTGGGAGATTTCAATACTCCACTGATAGAACCAGACAGATCATTGAGGCAAAAAATCAACAGAAAAACAATGGACTTAAGTGGGACTCTAGAACAAATGGACCTAACAGAAATTTACAGAACTTCTATCCCAAAACTGCAGAATAATCCCAAAATTTACAGGGCATTCTATCCCAAAACTGCAGAATACACATTCATCTCATCAGTCCATGGAACATTTTCCAAGGTAGACCATATATGAGGCCACAAAACAAGAAATTTTTAAAAATTGAAATGATATCAATCAAATATTTTCTCAAACACAGTGGAATGAAACTAGAAATCAATTGCAAAAGGAACTCTGTAAACTACACAAATAAGTAAAAATTAAACAATCTGCTGCTGAATAATCTTTAAATTATCAGTGAAATATCAAGATGAAAATCAAAAAAAAATTTGAAATGAATGATATTAATGGCATGAGTTATCAAAATCCCTCAGATATAGAAAAAGCAATGATAAGGGGGAAGTTTATAGCACTAAATGTTTTCATCAAAGAGAAAGAAAGATCACAAATTAACAATCTAATGTCACATCTCAAGGAACTAGAAAAACAAGGACAAGATAAACTGACATGCAGCAGAAAATAAAAAATATCAAAGATCAGAGCAAAAGTAAATGAAATTTAAACCAAAAAAACAATACAAAGGATCAATGAAATGAAGAGTTGTTTCTTTGAACAGATAAACAAAATCAATAGACTACTAGCTACATTAACCAAGAAAAGAAAAGAGATTATTCAAATAAGCTCAATCAGAAATGAAAAAGGAGATATGACAACTGATACCACAGAAATACAAAAGATCATTTGAGACTACTATGAGCAACCAGAAAATCTAAGGGAAATGCATAGATTGCTGGAAACATACAACCTCCAAAGACTGAATCAGGAAGAATCTACCCAAAGAAACAAAAGACATTCTATAATAAAGGCATCTGTACTGTAATATTTATGGTAGCACAATTCACTATTGCAAGGATGTGGAAACAACACAAGTGCCCTTCAATCTCTGAGTGGATTAATAAAATATGGTATACATAAACAATGGAATACTACTCAATTATAAAAAAACAGTGGTGATCTAGCACCTCTTATATTATCCTGGATACAGCTGGAGCCCATCCTCCAAAATGAAGTATCACAAGAATGGAAGAATAAGCACCACATGTACTCGTCATCAAATTGGCACTAACTGATCAACACTAAGGTGCTCACATGGTAGCAATATTCACTGGGGGTTGGGGGTGGGAATGAGTAAACTCACAAGTAATGAATGTGGTGAGCATCATATGGGGGAAGAGCATGCCTCTAATCCTGGCTTGGGTAAAGCAAAGTCATAATATGTAACCAAAATGTTTGTACCCCCATAATATACTGAAATTAAAAAAAAAAAACCCAGAAATTCTGAACAGACTGAAAATGAGTAGTGAGGTTGAATCAGTAATAAAAAAATGTTCCAACTAAAAAAAATCCCAGGACCAAATGGAGTCATTGCTGAGTTCTACCAGGCCTACAAAGAAGATCTGGTGCCAATCTTACTGAAACTGTTCCAAAAGATTGAGAAAGAAGGAATCATTGCTGATTCATTTTATGAAGCTGATAAAACACTGATATACCAAAGCCAGGAAAGGACACAACAACAACAAAAAACTACAGACCAATATACTTCATGAACAGAGTTGCAAAAATATTTTGCAAAATACTAGCAAACTGAATCTGAAAGCACATCAAAAACAATTCACCATGATCAAATGAGTTTCATCCCAGAGATAGAAAGATTGTTCAACATTTGCAAATCAATAAATTCGATTCACCACATAAACAGAATTCAAAACAAAAACCATGTGGTCATCTCAAGAGATATGGAAAAAGCATTTGGCAAAATCCAACATCATTTTGTGATAAAAACCTTCAACAAACTAGGCCTAGAAAGGACATATCTCAAAATAATAAAAGCCACATATGACCCATTATACTGAAGGGGAAAAAGTTGAAAGCATTTGCCCTAAGAACTAGAACAAGACAAGAATGCCCACTTTCACCACTTCAATTCAACATAGTACTGGAAGTCCTAGCCAGAGCAGTCAGGCAAGAGAGAGAAATAAAGGGCATCCAAATCAGGAAAGAGGAGGTCAAACTATCTCTGTTTGTCTATGGTATGATTTTATACCTAGAAAACCCTAAAGAGTCCTCCAAAAGACTCCTAGAATTAATAAATGAATTCAGTAAAATCTCAAGTTACAAAATCAATGTATACAAATCAGTAGCATTTCTATACACTAATAACAACCAAGCTGAGAACCAAATCAAGAACTCAATTCCATTTACAATAGCTGCAAAACAAAACAAAACAAAAACCTAAAAATATATTTAACCAAAGAGGTGAGAGATTTCTACAAGGAGAACTACAAAACACAATGAAAGAGACCATAGATGGCATAAACAAATAGAGAAGTATCCCATGCTCATGCAGTGGAAGAAATACTGTCAAAATGTCCATACTGCTCAAAGTGATCTACAGCTTCAATGCAATTTGTATCATAATACCAATGTCATTTTTCACAAAATTAGAAAAAAAAATCCTAAAATTCATATGGAACCAAAAAAGAGCAATAATAGCCAAATCAATCCTAAGCAAAAAGTACAAATCTAGAGGCATCACATTTCTCAACTTCAAATTATAGTGTATGGCAATAGTAACCAAAGCAGCATGCTACAGATCTAAAAGTAGACACACAGATCATTGGAACAAAATAGAGAACCCAGTAATAAAGTCAAATATCTACAGCCAACTGATCTTTGACAAAGCAGACAAAAACATACACTGGGGAAAGGGCACCCTATTCAATAAATGGTGCTTGGAAAATTGGGTAGCCACATCAGAAGAACGAAAATGGATTTCTATCCCTCACCAGGCACAAAAATTAACTCAAGATTGATTAGAGAGTTAAATGTAAGAACTCAAACCATACAAATATTGGAAGAAAACCTAGGAAAAACTATTTTCTACATTGACCTATGTAAAGAATTCATGACTAATACTCAAAGGGCAAATACACAAAAACAAAAATAAATAAGTTGAACTTAAACTAAAAAGCTTCTGCATGGCAAAATACATAATCAACAGAGTAAATAAACAACCTGCAGAATGGGGGAAAGTATTTATGAGGTATACATCTAACAGAGGCTTAATATACAGAATCTATTAGGAGCTCAAACAGATCAACAAGAAAACTCCAAACATACCCATTAAAAAGTGGGCACAAAACATGAACAGACATTTTCAAGAGAAACGAAACAAATGGCTGACAAACATATGAAAAAATGCTCAACATCGCTCGTCAATGGGAAATGCAAATTAAAACCACAATGAGATACCACTTTACCCCTATTAGAATAGCCACGTTAAAAAGACAAAAAACAATAGATGATGGCATGGATGTGCTGAAAAGGGAACTCTTATGCACTGTTGATGGGAATGTAAATTAGTACAACCTCTATGGAAAACAGTATGGAGATTCTTCAAAAAACTAAAAGTAGACCTACCATTCAATCCAGCAATCCCACTACTGGGTATTTATCGAAAGGAAAAGAAGGCACCCTATAAAAAAGATACTTGCATCCAAATGTTTATCACAGCATAATTCATAATTGCAAAGATATGAAATCAACCTAAGTACTCATCAACTAACGAGTGTATAAAAGAAATGTGTGTGTGTGTATATGCACACACACAAACACATTCACACACACATACATACACACACATACACGCCATAGAATGCCATGAGGAAGAATGAAATAATGTATTTTACAGCAACTTGGAGGGAACTGGAGGCCGTTATCCTAAATGAAGTAATCTGGGAACAAAAAGCAAATACCCCATGTTCTAACTTATAAGTGGGAGCTAATCAATAGGTATGTATGGTCATACAGAGTGACGTAGTGGATATTACAGACTCATAAAGGGAAGGGTAGGGGGTGTCAGATTAAAAATTATCTATTGGGTACAATGTACACTATTCAGGTGACAGTTTCTCTTAAAAGCCTAGACTCCACCACTAGGCAATTCATCCATGTAACAAAAACCCATTTGTACTCCCTAAAACTATTACAATAAAAATAAAAATTAAAAAAGGAATGTGGGTAGCCTCTAGGAACTGGAAAAGTTAAGAAAAAAGTTTTGCTCTTAGATTTTCCAGAAATAAACATAGCCTTACAGATACCTTGATTTTAGCCCAGTGAGAGCCATTTCATACATCTGAAGACCAGAACTGAAAAATAATAAATACATGTTGTTTTGAGCCACTAAATTGGTGGTCATTTGTTACAGAAGTAACGGGAAACTAATAGAAATTTTGGTATCAAAAGTGGAGTACTGCTTTTACAAATACCTAAAAGTGTGGAAATGGCTTTGGAATTAGGGATTGGGAAGAGGCTGAAAGAATTTTAAGAATCATGGTAGAGAAGGCATAGAGTGCCTTGAAAAAGCTATTAGTGGAAATAAGGATTTTAAAGACTGTGTCAGTGAAGCTTAGAAGAAAATGAGGATTTTGTTATTGGAAACTGGAGGGAAGAAGGTCCTTGTTAGATAGTAGCAGAAAGCTTAACAGAATTGGCTTCTGCAGTTACACAGAAAGCAGGCATTCTAAACTATGAAAGTGTGTACATTTAGCTGAGGAGCTTTACAAGCAAACTGTTTAAGGTACAGCCAGGTTTCTTCTTGATGCTCGTAGTAATACATGAGATGAAATAGATAGATTGCAGGAAGAACTGTTAGGGGAAAACAAACCAAGAACTGATGATTGAGGAAATTCTCCATTTATCTAGATGACAAAGAATGCTAAAATTAGGAGATTTACTGTCACAAAAGCATGCTTTGGAGAGAAAGTCAAGGGTGTGGCCGCATAACCTTTGGCTAGTGCCTGGAAAGATGGCAAGAGTGAGAGTATTCAGTCACATAGGGACAATTGAAAAGATTAGGTGTGTGATTTATGGATCCCTTTAACTAACTCCACAGAATCCAGGATAGATGAGAAAAGCCTTTTCCCTAATTGAGTGAATCTCTGTGACATACACCATAGGCACACAAGGTTCTTGAGAACTTTATACCAGCAGAAACATTGCCAGCCTGGATTGAAAGATAAGAGAGAATAGGAAGTGATAGAATACTGTCAGACCCCCCAAAATTCTACAGGCAAGAAAGATGCTGATAAGATTACTCAACTGCAGACCACCTTTCATAAAAAGAAAGGATGACTCAGAGGACAGAACCTAAATCACAGAGGACAGATGCATGAGGATTAATTGTAGGTGTTAATGGATTTTGACATTTGTTGAAACAGTTGACTTCTTTTTTCCTTCCATTGTATCTCTTTTCGAATGGGAATGTCATTGGGAAAAGGGAACTCATCTCTTGAGTCTCGTAGGTCTATAGATAGAGACTAATTTTGCTCCAGGTTGTATCAAAGCCACATCCTCACCCTTACCTGATTTAGATTATGAGAGTTGAGACTATTGAGGTGGTTAGATTTTGGAGTTTGAGTTGATGCTTAATGTGTTGAGATTTGGGGTGATATTGGGAGTGAGTGAAAGCATTTTGCATGTTGAACCCATGTGAATCTTTTGGGGCCAGAGGGTGGACTGTGGCAGTGAGATTAATGAAGACCTATCCTCAAGATGTCCACCTAATCCTCAGTCCCTTTACATGTAGAAGAGGAAAGCAAAGGAGTCAAAGTGATGTGATGTGAGAAGGTGCAGACGACCATCGCTGGCTTTGAAGGTGGGAGAGAGCCATGAGCCAAGGAATGCAGGCCACCTCTAACAGCTGGAAAAGGCAGGACAGTGGATTCTCCCCCAGAACCTCCAAAAAAGGAGCACTGTCCTGCCTATACCTTGATTTTAGCCCAGTGAGAGCCACTTCAAACTTCTGAACTCTGGATGGTAGGATAATAAATTTGTATTGTTTTTAAGGAACTAGATTTGTGCAACTTATTACAGCAGTGATAGGAAACTAATATACTCATAAAGGTCATTTTAGGGACAATTGCTAACTTTGAATATGGCTTGTACATTAGACAATATTATGGAATTATTGTTAATTTTATGAGGTGTGTTAACGTTTATTGTGGTTATATTGGAAAATGTCCTTATTCCAGGACATACATGCTGGAGTACTTAAGGGTGAAGTATCATGAAGTTTGCAGCCTTTTAAAAATGGTTCTGGGGAAAAAAAAATACACAAATATGTGTATATAGTAAAAGTAGAAACAGTGATAGAACAAGAGAGAGAGAAAGAAAATGTGGCAAATATTAACTATTGTTGAGTCCAGGTGAAACATATAAATGGTTTTTTATTGTACAATTCTTTAAACTTTTCATTGATTTTTTTCAAAATAAAATATTGGAGAAAAAAAATCATTTGAGTTCTCTGGGAAAGTGTATAAAATGAAAGATTTTCTTCTTTCTTCCTTCTTGTTAATTAGCAATACAAGGTAGTGAATGGGAAACTGTCAACGTGAATGGTACTGAGAGATTACACAGATCCACAGACGGAAGAGCACGGTGGGGCCCAGAGTGCTGACGGAGGCCGTTTGGAGTGAGTAAAACATGAGTTGAATCTCGAACAATGAGTAAAGGAACAGGGACGTGTTTTCTGGGATTGAGGGCGTGGGAGACCTTGCCGGCATGTGCCGCACCGGAATATTGAGGAATAATTCATAGAGTCTAGGTTATTCTCCACACCAGGATAGTTTCGAGAGGGGACAGAAGGAAACAGGCACAAAGCAGGACATTTCAGTGCCAAGCACTCTGCACGGTCACCCTATTTGAAGGAGACAGACGTCCAAACATAGGCATTTTCAATGAGGGGACACTGATGATATTTAGAAAAGGGCTCGGCAGAAGGAAAAGCAGAGTTGTAAGATTTAGGGAGATCAGTCTGACAGCGTGCAAGGGGGAAGACAGATGTGGAGGCATCTTGGATTAGAGGCATGGGGGGCAGGTCGGATGTTGTTTCAGGAATCTGGTGTGAGCCGACCAGTGCCTTCCCCAGCCTGGCAAGAGGGAGAAGCAGCAGAAAACGCCAATGTAAGTTTCTTTCGTTGTTTTTTTTATCTTTGTATTTACTTATTTTGTTTTTTAAGGAGGAAGGGTTTTAGGAGAGTTGTTACTTGGTTTGCTTTAATTAAATACGCTTTAAGGATCTGCCTTCCTCACTAGCTGACTCTAGGAGCTTGTGTTTACTTTTCTGGCAGAGTGTTTGAGCTCCTCACAGACAAAGCAACATTAAAAAGCCAACTATTTAACTCAAGGGAAAATGTATTTCCATGAACCAGCCGCATGTCTGCTGAGCTGATAGGAGCTGATTCCTAGAACACTGATGTCTCTCTTTCACAATTAACGTTAAGGATTAGCAGCCTTGGAGGAGCAGCCGGGTACACACCCAAAGTTACTTATTCTAACGGTGTTTAGGTGCTGCCACGAATGGCTCTCCTCTATCAAAGCCTTTGTGGTTTGAGACCTTCTACTGTGTAAAAAGCAAGTCATGTCAGCATAAATATTCCAGCATTAGCTTAGGGAATGCCACACGGCCCAGAAAATGTGACACCCAGAAGATTGCTTTGCTGGTGAGGGCTGGGGCTGGTGGAGGATTGATAGAATATCTTAGAGCTTTCAGAGAATTTGTAGCTTGGAAATCTATAAACAAACACAAAACACAAAAGTCAAACAAAAGAATTATTATCCTCCTGAGAAAAGGGTGGGAAATATTGTCTTCATTCTTCTCCACGTACTGCCTGACGTGGCTTCTGCCTTAACATGTAACTCACAGCTGGGGTTTTAGTTTTCTCAGTGGAGCAATCTTATCTTTTTCTCTGCCATGTACCCAGCCCAGTGCTCCAAAGGAGACTCAAGTAATGAATGAGATGAATGAGTAAATGAATGAAAGTGGGTACAATAGTACATGTATGAACCAATCCATGGTGTCCCCTGGTCACAGGGCTGATCTCAGAGAACTCATGGTCTTGTGATAAAAAGAAACACTCATGCAGCAGGGAACTTTCTTTAGTTATCTACAACTCAGTGAAACACACTCTGAAGCAGCATTCCACCAAGATAAGAGAAACTTAACCTCAGTTAATCTAGGGCTTCCATGAAATCTTAGTTGTTTGAGTGGGTGGAGGATGGGGAAGGGTGTTTCATATCTTCTATGGGATCAGGTTGACTGTCCCCTCTGGGGTTCCATCTAGCCAACTGTGGGGATGTCCTTCATTCAATGTGGTCCTCAACCAATCATTGCTGCACAATGGAGCATGTGTTTTTCTTTTCATCATAAGACTGTGAGTTCTCTTCTCTGAGTGCAAGGCTTGCTAAGGCCCAGAGCTTTGCCAGCCATTTTTATGTCCCACACCAGTGCATTGGGGACACTCTGCTGCTCCTCTCCCAAGACACACACAGAGACAGGACACTTGGTGAGACCATTTATGGCCTTGTCAGCCAAGAGCAGGAGTTTCTCTTGTTTTGTTTATTGCTGTATCCTCAGCACTTAGCATAGTGCCTGGCACATGGTGGGAACTCAACAGGTAGAGGAGACTAAATAATTCCTTTTCTCTCTGATTTCCCAGAGAAGGGATTTGACCATCCACTCCTGGGGTTCCATCAGAGTGTGAGGAAACAGCTGCCTCTAGTCTCGCTTAACCAGAATTCATGTCAACCTACCACCCTCTCCAAAGAGTTTCCTTATATCTATCTGGAAAACAAAGTGTTTATCTAGTTGGGGGAGGGAGAATTGAGTTCTTGCTCCTCAGATGGTTCCACCACTCTCTTGTCCAAATCCTGTGTTCTTTCCTTTTCCTTTAGAGGTATTTTGAAAGTCAAAGGCCAGAAATTGACCCCTTTCCTTCTGTGTAAATTGTTTGTCATCCTGTCCCCAAAACATTGAGCGAACACATGCTGAACGTATTAAACCCTCGCTGAATGCATGTGGGATGAGTCAAGAGATATAATGGAAAACAAGGGTAAAAACAATGTGAATTGCCTTCCAAGATATCACCCCACCCAAACTGGAATAATATGTAATAAACAGTTCACCGTATGTAGGTATGGAGTGCTGTGAGAGAACAGAGAAAGCTCCCAGGGCTGTGGGCAAAAGAAAATAGCAAGGAAGGAGTTTCATATGTAGTGACTATTTTATTTCACTATTAAAGAATACAGAGGCATTTATTAGGAGAACAAGACGAGGAAGAGAGAGAGAAAACAGGAGCAGAGGAAGCTTAACAGCAGCAGAGGAAGCTTAACGTAGCAGTTATGATGGCAAGTTCCAAAGTCAGGACAAGCCTGGGTTCAAATTGGGATTCACCACCTCCTAGTCTGGTGATCCTGGGCAGTTAGTTAAGCTCTCTTGGCCTCAGTTTTCTCATTTTTAAAACGGGGATGATAATATGGATGTCACAGCGTGTTTGTGAAGATAAAATTAGATAATGCACTGAACTATCATTTGTTGATTACTAAATCTGTCCTAGGCAATTATTATCAGCTATTTTAAGAGGGAAGAATTAAGGCAATGCCAGTAGGGGAGATCAGACTTGAGCTGTGTTTTGGACATATGAAGGATGTGGGGAAAACGGAGATGGGAAGTGAATTAAAGATAGTCTCTAGTCTGGGTCACGACAGTGACAGGTTTATACAAGGAGGGCCAGGATTTTGAGGAGGAGTGAAGTCATTCTAGTCTGCATGTGGGGACACAGAGATCCTGTAGCACACTCATGTGTAAACACTCTCAGCTGCTGGAAATACCTGTGGTGGGACTAAGTATCCTCTCCTTTTTCCGATAAATACTAATAATGTTGAATTGATCTTTCTAATGCAAAGCTCCTACAATGAAAAGACACTGATCACTGCCAAACTTAAATAGCTACAAAAATGTCAGAATGCAGAGTTAATTAAAATGGTGAATCATTTTTAAACATTTTCTCTGCATCAGAAACTATACTAGGAAGTTATACATCACAGTGCCAAGAACTGCACATTATTTCATTTATTTCATCCTCCCTGTGGTGGACATGGAGCATTTTAACATAAAAATGCACTGAAGTCATACTGTGAAAAGTGAAAAAGAGTATTAAATGGGAAGTGTATTTATCTTGTTGATGCTCCATTTTGAAGAATTAAGATCCACTGACTGCCTCCGGAATAGAATCATTCGTGTGTCTTTCTCTGGCTGGCATAAGGATGCTGGCTGAATAGAGCTGGGGGCTGGGAAAGGGCAAAATGATGGAAAATGGAGAAATGAAAGAGATTCAGTGAGGAGATACCCAGCAGAGGAGGTTTCTGTACAGCAAGGAAGGCCACATGATGGGCACAGGGCAGAACTCTTTCATGCCTTCCTTTTGACTCTCAGAATGTGTGTGATCAATTACCAGGAAGAAGGGATTGTCCCTGTGTGCCATCCTAGTGCCTTAGAGTAGAAGAGAAGAGCTATTATACACTGGGGTCTGGCACTCAGGAGTGAAGTTAGGGGCAGAGTGAAGCTTTGGTAATCACTGAAGTCAGAGGTTTGGCAAAACCACCCCCAGAGAGCATGGGTTGAGAAGAGAGAGGGTGAAGGATAGACCTGCAGACAAGATCAACACTCAGTGCGCAGGGTGAATAAAGATTCACCGAACAAGACTGACAGAGTGCCTAGAAAGGCAGAGGACATCTGAGAAAAAGTGGTGGGAATGAGCCAGAAGAGAAGGGAAAGCTTTCACTGGGTTGAATAATTACTCCACCTGCAATCGCCAGCATGCCATTTTATTGGCCTTGTGGTGGTGGCAGGAACCAGATTTTGGTAGATTGAGGCAATAATTAGTAATACAGCAAGTTCAGAACATTCATGTAGGAAGTTTGGCTGTGAGAGGATGAGCTATTAATAGGATTGTAGTTAGGAGAAAACATTGCAAGAGGGAAGCAAATTGCTGACATGGAAGAGAATTTAACATGTTTATAGGCATTGGTGTCTGTAGGTATAGGTGTCTATCATGGAGCTAAAGATGTAGGTGGATGTTTCCAATGTTATTTCTATGTTTGCTGTGTCTTTGACTAAGATATTAATTAACTCTTAATTAAGCATGGGTTGTTTTGGGAAGATACACCAGGTCAAAGCATAGTTGTAGCCTAATGGGTCTTGTGGAAAAGAAAAAAGAAAGACAGAAACACATGCAGTATTGGAACTGAGCAAATGCCAAACAGGAAAGAGTAGTTTCCAGTACTTTCTATTCGACCCAGACTCCTGTTTTCAGTGAGTGTTCTCAGGTCCACAATCCCCTTATGCTAAAACCACACTGCCCTGATTGGCCTCTCCCTCTGCTGTGACATCTGTTGGATAAATATAATTATGTTAATTCTCTTTCCTCTTCTCCTATAAATACGTATATATATCCTTCTCTTTACCACATCTTTTTTTGATGTTTGCTAATGTCAGTGTGGCTAATTAACTAACTCATATGACACATCTATTACATGTCAGTTGCATCAAAATGCTTGGAGATACAGAAGAAAGCTCTGGTTATACTCTCAGGTACACAAATCTAAGCAGAGTGAAGGTACATCAGAATCACCTAGGGGATATTTCAAAATACACCCACTTCCCAGAGATTCTGATAGGGCTTCCAAATGTTACATTTCCTTCCTCTTCCTTTTTAACCTCCCAAGAATCATAACATCATGAGCCACGGTTAGTGTTAGAGATGTTACATATCCATCAAGCATTTTTTGAACCACTGATTTCAAGACAATGGAATATATAATAAATGAACTACTATAACACAGTAGGTTAATTCAGGCTAAAGTGTTATTAGCTGATTTTTCACTTGGAATTCTCTTGCAAAGGCAACAGGTAAGTCACAAGGAGGGCTTCCTAATCAACTCCAAAGGTTCTCAGAACTCTCTGGAATGGAGTCACAGAAAAATGCCAGGTAAGTGGGGTCTTGGATTTATTTTAATTAGTGTATTCAAGGGTAAGTTACCTGGGTATCTGGATTCTGAGTTATTCAACTTTTCTGGAGGAAGTGCTATATGGTAGGCCAGTGGAAAGTAATTAAGAAAACGAATTCTCTGCCAATAAAAAAAATTCATTTTTTAATGGAGGCCAGGGACACTAAAGAGTGTGGTAATTGTGTTCTGCTGGGAGAAAGCTTGTGGGCTGGGGAAAGGCACATGCAATTATTCTAAAAAGACTTAGTGAAGGCTTCCTATTGATGGTTTTATTTGATAATAATGTTTTACATTTCAGCAGAAGAATTAAATGTCTTAACAGAAAGGAATAGCCAAAAATTTGAATTGTGGTGGGACAAGTTTGTAGGTGTCTTAAACTTTATCATGTTGCTAAAACAGAATGTCACAGACTGGGTAATTTATAATGGACAGGAATTGATTTGGCTCATGGTTCTAGAGGCTGGGAAGTCCAAGGTCAAGGGCCCACACCTGGCAAGGGTCTTCTTGCTGCATAATCTCACAGTGGTGAAGGCAGAAGAGAAAGGGCACACATAAAAGAGAGAGAGGCAGAGAAGGCTAAACTGGCATTTATAACAAACTACTCCTGCAATCAAGATATTAATGCATTCATGACGGCCAAGCTCTCACGGCTTAATTACCTCTTAACTGTCCTACCTGTTAATACTGTCACAATGGTAATTAGATTTCAACATGAGTTTTGGAGGGGACGTTCAAGCCACAGCAGGGCGTGATTTGTTCTTACGGGTCTCTGGGCCCCTGTTACACTAAGCACATTAGACAGGCCACGTCTACACTCTGCACGATTGCTGGGATAGATCACATCAGTCAGAACATTCCCTTTAGAGAAATTGGTGCTCCCTAGAGTTAGAAATACACACTGATGAATTTTACTGTGAGGGATTTTCATATCCTGCACTCCCCCCATCCTTTTCCTACTGAATTTACTCCAAAGTGAATGTAGAACAAAAACTAAGAATAAATCAGCCATTTTTTTTTTATCACAGCTGTGACTACCACTAAAAAGCAAAAGTCTACAAGAAATAACCTTGATTCATAATACTATGCATACTGGGTGAATGGCTCAATAAAATGCAATATTTCAGATGGATTGCCGGGCCGTGGTGACATCACAGGCAGGGGCGAGCTCAGAGCGCTCCATACATAACGATGCAGAGCACATCACAGAGTGATGGGGACTGTTAGCAATACGTTCGTTGTGCCTTAATTGATGTAAACGGCCTTTGAGACATGTGTGATAGGAACATAGTCATGAAGGAGCACAAATAAAAAGCTTTGCTTTTCCTGCCAGTAATGTTATTTTATCAGAAAAGAAGTAATTTTAAGTCCAACTGAAGCTGAGAGCAAACAATTCTTTTAGAGGCATGTAGCAAATAACACAACGATCTCAAAACAGAAGAGACAAAAGAATTAACGCTTCAGAATCACTTTCCATAGGGAAGAGCAAACATCTCAATTCAAACTGCCTTACTGCTTTCTGCATCCCTACACACTATAAGAGCCAGAAATCTGTAAAATATAAGTAAAGTCTGTTTTTAGAGATTTCTATTCTTGCTAATGCAGATCTACTATTATATTTATAAATGCTAAATTGATCTTTTTGATTCATAACTCATACATTGAAAAGGCACTCATCATTGCCAAAATTAAACCATTCCAAATAATGTCAAATGCAGACTAAATAATAGCTAACCATTTATTAAACATTTTTACTGAGCCAGAAATTGAGCTAAGGAACAATAGATTATAGTGTCAGCTGCTATGTATTAGTTCATTATTTAATCCTTATAAAAACCTCACATGGCATTTTTATCCCCCTTTTACAGATGAAGAAACAGCGATACTGATTATTAAGCAATTTGTTCAGGGTTACATAATTAGAATGAAAACAGAACCAGAACATACTTTCCAACAGGCCTATTGCCAATGTCCATGCTAGATACCTGAAGGGAATCTGGCCAGAGAAAGCATTGCAATCATCCATTCAGTCACTTGTTCCATGCTATACACTATGTCTGGGGATGGACAGGTTGTATGTAGAGAGCCAGAGGGTTCCGAACACGTTGGTCTGTCCTTTAACAATTTATAATCCCATGTTGGACAAGGCATATGTATGTTAGGCAACCAGTGACTAAGAAGCATTTTGAAAATAGACATGCAGTATTGTATAATCAACAATGTGGAATTCCTCCTCCTCCTCCTTCTCCTCCTCCTCCTCCTCCTTCTCCTCCTCCTCCTCCACACTGACTACCACCAACACAAGTCAATGAGTATTGAAGTCATTCCCTTTATTCCAGTGTGTAGACCTCAGCGTAGACTCTTGCAACCGCATTCTTGTCTATAAGACTGAATGGCAGCAAGCTGAAGCTTGTCTGAGCTCTCAACACTGCCTAGATTCTGTGTCTTGACTTGAAGACTTCCAGAATGGCCATACCTGTGCTAGCCCCTGTGCCAGGCTGATTAGTTCACCTGATAAAACTTCTTGAGCAGAACTCCATCACAATCAGCACATTTTCCCCTTTTGGCAACATGGTGTTTCTGTTCTTTCTTAGCACACATTAGTGCTGAGTTCGATCTCCTTATGAAAATCTGGAAAAAGAAGAAGAAGAAGAAAAAAACAGCAAGGTGCATGACATAGAGACAAGAGGACTAAGAGCAGGATGTAGGACTCAAAGAAGTACCTTGAGGACAGGATTGAGGTGTGTAGAAATACGGATTTGATGAAGGAGTTTCAAGGAAGAAAATGATTATAAGAAAGAACATACAATTTTCATTTATTTGTTGATTCAACAAATACATTTGCCCACTTGGAATAAATGAGTTGTGCTAGGCAGAAACAAACATGAATTAGCCATGGACTCTTTCCTCCAAGAGCTATGAATCTGCCATAAGACATATCATGTATGGAGTGTAGAAATCTACAAAATAGGGCAGTCAGCTAGGATGCCTGTAATAGTGGTATATGCAAAATGTTATGGGCACTCAAGATCCTGCTCAAATGCAACAGTTCTATGACCAGGAGAGGTCTTTAGCTTCTGAAGGACAAGTAGGATTTGGATATATGGACTTGTGATGGTGGAATGGAAAAGAAATTCTGGTTGGAAGAATTCATAATAGCAAAGATGACATAATCTGGGCTGTAAAGGAAAAAGCAAGTGGTTCCATTTGGTTGGTGCAGAAGATGCCAGAATGGGAATATTTGAGAGAAAGCTTGCCTCTACTGTGCCACGTATCAGCACCCATTGTAGGTCCCCTCACTTCCTGCCACCCCCACCTCACTCTCAGCCTATAGGCTCATTGCCACTTCTCTCACTTATAGTTTCCCAGACTGGACTTCTCTCCTACCTACAACTGTCTGGTAGCTCCTAGGCTCAAGAAGGAAGGGATCCCATACATTCCATCAGCTCAGGGTAGTGTGTGCTCCAGTGTTCATGGACAGGTCAGCAATGATGTGAGGAGTGGAACAGGGAGAGATGATGTAGGGACCTGGGTAGATCCCCATGCAGTGATGGTCTCCCTGGTGTGAGGTCCTATGTTAAGTGAGGCCTTCATCCAACACCCAGTTACTCACTTAATCTCAGATGGCACAACTCTGATGGACACTGATGGGTGTTCACTGCTCAGAGGACTGTCACTTCATAGTGAGCAGGATAGAGTCACCCCTCACCCCACAGGGGCGTTTCCTGTTAATGGTTGGACTCACGTGACTTGAGATCAATGGCCCTGTTATTGTAAAGAGCATTCAGTCCTATCTGTGGAGTTTCCTTTTCTCCTATAGCCTGGTGTTGCTGCTTGATATTGTATTCCCCACTTATTAGCCTCTTTCCATGCTTCTCCAAAAAACTGGAACAGAGATCATTGTGTTTTAAGGGCCCTAATGCTACTGAGTACCATGGAGGAATGTATTATTAACTATGAGATATTATGAAGTTTTCAGAATTTTATAAATCCCCAAGAGTCATGATCTCTGGTTCTGTGTCTCTTGGTGAGAACATAAATTAAGTATATGAGATGCCTATTGTCTCCTTGTATTTGAAGAGATGATATCACTAGATATCTAACCCCCATCCCAAAACCAAAGTTATGTGATATGCTGACCTTCTCAAAGATTCTCTTCCTGGGTGGAACTACAAATTGTCTTCTATTGATCCAGAATTAGACATATGACCTAGGCTGGGCCAGAGAAACTCATTGTGACCATTTTTGGGGCTACAGAGTAATCCCCCATTGGGATTGAAAACTGGTGAGATCTAAGCCTGGAGCTATCTGTGATCATCTTTGCCAAGTTAAGAGCACCTTGTTTGTCTGTTTACTAATTTACAAGGGAAGGTAACATAAAAGGAAGTAGAGCCAAGAGCCAGAATTAGACGGTGAAAGAGAGAAAGAAAGAGAATAAAACTTGGTATCCTTTGAGCCCTTGAGAACCACAATGCCTGAAAACAGTTCATTTCTGAGCTTTATCCATGAACTGTTTAAATTAGCCACTATTTCCCTTTTCTATTATTCACATTTGTATCTATTTTATTTTGCTTAAGTAAATTTGATTTGGGTTTCTATTATTTACAGAAGAGACAACCCTAATGCAAATAACTAGTGGATAACTTGCATTTCCAACAGGCTGTAGATAAGATATGCTGCATCAGAGAGACTCCATATTGAGATGTTTGGAGTACTTTGCACCTAACACATCTGTGACTTTCACCCCTTGAATAATATCCTGTACACAGAAGGCTCTCAGTGCTTGCTTTGCTATATGACAATGAAGGGGTGGGAATTAGGAGTGAGAGAAATAGCACAGCTTCTTTCTTAGATCTGAAGAACACAGTGGTATGTACTGATGAGAAAGAGACTAAACTGTGTGCATTAGAAGACTGTGCTGTGGAATGGCAGAAAATAAGCAAGTAATCTACTGCTTTATTTCTACCAGCTCATCTCAGTGGGAGTCGTGGAGTCCTGTCATCTGCAGGTTCAGCAACATTTCATTTCACAGCGATCCCGGCTGGGGATGAGTATGAAGCCTCAGCTCAACATGCTGTCAAAACTGGGAGTTAGTCTTGCTTCCAGCCAACCAGCTACCTGGGTAATAGGAGTAATGATGGGGCACAAGCTTGCCTCCCAAATACTAGTCTTTTAAAAATCTCCCTCACTTCTTTTCCACAAATTTAGGCATCTCTCCAGGACTCAAGTTTCTCACTGAACTTTCCATGAATGTAAGCAAGCCTGGTTACTTAGCTGTGGCGGACTTCATCCTTGGATCCTGCTCTACACGAGCTTTACACAGGTAGGATCCTGCTCTACACACGTGCTCTAGGCCTTGTGAGTTCAGAAATTTGGCTCATTTCAGGAGACAGGGCAGGTGACACTGGACTTTTTCTTCAATAGCCTGCACAGATTTTTCATGGATTTTCTCAGATATAATCCCTGCCCAAACCAGATTCCAGTTACCGTCCTTCTTTGAGTGCTGAGCATTCAGAGCACTTGGCTTCCTGCGATGGGAGTCCATCCTTAGGGTGATGGTTTGGATGTGGTTTGTCCCAGTCAAAACTTATATTGAAATTTGATCCCCGATGTGGCAATGCTGGGAGTTGGGACATAGTGGGAGGTGTTTGTGTCACGGAAGCGGATCTCCCATGAACAGATTAATGTCCTTGCTCAGGGATGATGGAAGGTCTTGCTCTCTTGGGAATACATTAGTTTGCTCTAGAGGGGGTTGTTAAAAAGAGTCTGGCTTCCTGGGTTTCTCTCTCTCGCTTCCCCTCTAGCCGTGTGATCTTCACAAATGCCTTCTCCCCGACCACTCTTTGCCATGAGTTGAAGCAGCCAGAGTCCCTCACCAGATGCAGTTGCCCAATCTTGAACCTTCCAGCCACCAGAACTGTGAGCCAAATAAACCTTCTTTCTTTATAAATTCTCTAGTCTTCGCTGTTCTGTTACAACAACACTAAACGGACTAAGACACTCAGCCTATAACCTGGCCAGTCCATTTTTCTCTTTCCCTGTCATTTTGGCTCCAGAGCCACCAATGCCCAATGTCTCTGCCACTTTATGATGGGCAGGAAGCGAAGGAGCTTATTTTTCACAGAAGATCATAGAGATAGAATGGGGACAACTTCAAAAGTGATGCGGCAATATTTAATTTTTATTTTCGTGAGAAATGGGGAGCTATCATATGTTTTTGAAGTGTGGAATAAAGATAAAAGTGATGAGTTCAGCCTTAAGGTAGAAGTGATAATTAATGCATTCTTTTCCTTTCTACTTTTTTGTTCTTAGAGACCTGATTCTTCACCACAAACTCAGCAAGATGTTTCTATGAATGACACATCACATCCACTTTGTCTTAGGTAATTGAATTGGGGTAGAAATCTGACCGGAGCTGAATCTGTCTGAAGTTGGGAAGCAGAGAGATTGACTCAGTTAGATCAGTGGCACAGAATTTTTTCTTTTTTTTTTCAGTAAAAGGCCAGATAGTAAAAATTTTGCTTTTGTAAGCCAGTCACTCTCTGTTGCAGCTACTCAACACTGTCGTTGTAGAGTGCAAACAGCCACAGATAGCACGCAAGTGAGCGGAATGGCTTTCTTCCTCCAAACAGATATTTAGATAAACAAGGGCTATCAGAATTTGGACTGTGGACTGCATTTCACTGAGCATAATTGAGGGTGTTTGAACTGAAAGCTCAAATTGGGCAAGGATGCCACCACCTAGGGCCACGTGCATGCCAACTGGCAAAGAAAGCCGGTAATGAGATAGAAACCTGATAAAGTGACAGACTGGCAGAGAGGCGAAGAGAAGAGAGGCCATGGAAAGTCCAGGAGACATGGGGAGAGCATCGGGTCCCCAGTTACCTGGACCAAATCCCATGTGGATCAGCTCGTCTTTATTTCCTAATCCTGGACATCCATGAGGTTGTCTTTTACAGTTTCCAGTAAAGTCGGTTTTAATGGGTTCCTATTCCTAATCCCCCTACAAACCCTGGTAAGACAGGAAATGTGCCCGTTGGGGTTCTTGCTTGCAAACAACAGAACCGAAGCTGGTGTTTTCAGGGTACCTGGGACTCATTTAATCAGGTGTGGTAAGACATGTAGGCATGACAATGACTGTCCAGGAGGAAGCAGATTTCTGCATTCAGAGATCCCTCGAAACAGGAGGCACATGAGTTGTCATGCAGTGAAGCCACACGGGGAAGCACCAGGGTCGTCAAGGGCAGAGGGAATGAGGAAAACCTGGCAAGAGCCATTATTGTGATCTCCACGGGAAGGAGCAAGAGAGGCAGGGTAACCAGGTTTAGGGTTGGCTTGGTTGGAATAACTCCAGTGTGCTCTGGGCATAAGGCCTGTCCCTGGTCATCAGGTTCTTAGCTCTTGGGTAGTCAGGGCAGTGTCCATAAAGGAGGTGGTTAGGGGTATGGCCTATGGGTTGGTTGGTTTGCACATGAGAGGATCACTTGCAGCCCAGTCTTTATTATCTCTAGGAATCGGTCAGCCCTGGGAGGTACAGCCCATCCAGGGTCAGCAAATGTCAGAGCATCCAATAAAGAAACCAGAAAACATGGCCGTATTCCTGGATAGCTAAAACAAAAAAGGAATTTGTTCATAGAATTGATGGAAAGAATGTGAAAATAGACTGGCAAATGAGCAGGATTCCAGAGAGGTGAGGCAACTGAAAACACAGCTAAGACCTCACCTCACCTGGACATCTGGGACAGCAAGTGACAGCTGGGCGCACCAGTGAATCCTCTCCACTCTGTGCTGGCTGTCCACCAGTGACCCTTCACTGCTATGCTGTTGAACTCCACCGCTGCTGCCGCAAGTTGTCTTTCACTCCACTTGTGCCTTTTTGCCGCTGCCTTGGATTCAAATTCACTGCTGGGGCCATACATCTGCCCAGGTTCAGGTTCGGTCACACGCCCATGCACTAGCTTCCAAGGATTCAAAAGGAAATACAGATGCTCGATTCCTTTTAGCATCTATAATGAAAGGCGAGGCTCTTCCTCCCATTATTGTGAGATTTCCTATGAGCAAGAGAGTTTTCTCATTCTGGGGTGGGAGTAAAATGGGGAGGGTGAGGTCAAATGTATTATGACAGCAGTTTAGTGTGGACTGAAATATGAAGAGACAACAGACTAGATAAATAGCTGGGGTGGCCGGGATAAGGAGAATCTGTGTGTATGTGTATTTGGCCAAGGAAGAGGTGGTAAGAGTATCTAGGAAGGGCTGAAGGGATTCTAGGAATTTTACAGACCATGGTAACCGATGGGGGAAATGAAGATGTAAGTGAAGGATGAATCCAAGATTTATCTGAGATTTTGAGCTAGAGAAAAGTAACGTGAAAAGTAACGTCGTCAACACAAGTGTCCTAAGTTTTAACCATTCTGGAACATATAAGTGCCAATACCCAGGGAAGAGGTGGAAATACAGCCTGGAGCTAAGGTGGTCAGGTAGGGGGTGGATAAATGGGGGTAATATCTGTGATAATCAAGAGACCAGGGAGGGAGCATTCTCTGTGGTGATGCATGTAGAATTTAGACGCGCTAAAAAAATTACATAATTGCAGAATGGGCCTTTGCAAAAAACATAGTGCATGAAAAGAAGAGATGCAGGTGAAGTTCAATTAGGAATAGCAAGGATCTGAAGAGCAAGTAAGAATGATGTGAAAAAAAATAAAAATCAGGAGCTTGAAGAAAACGCTTATGGCTGGTGGCTGGAAAAAGGTTTAGGATTCGGTTAGATAGAAACAGAGCAGCAGCAAGGGAGCAAATCGGATTAAAGCTAACCGTATCCAGGGGAAACAAAAGCAACGGTGTGCAGTACTCACATAAGTCTGGCAGAGGAGAGGGAATCATTTTCCAGAACTTTCTCTAATCCCACCTCCCGCATCTTTTCTCTCTCCTTTTCTCCCACTTCCACCTTGTCAGATAGTTAATGCAAACTTGCAAAGGCTCCCAGCCATTCAGAAGGTTCACTGGATCTCTGTTCTGTCTCCTTCTCCCTTCTTTGAGGAATCCTTGTGTTGTATGGACCCAGGAAAGCAAAGGTGGAGGAAATATCTCATTTCCACTGGAAAAGTGGAGTCAAGGTGGAAGGGAACCCATGAGGTCTTCTTCAGTCTCCACTGACCCAGGAAGAGGACCAGGCCAGAGGGACACCAGAGGGTGGCTTTGAACAGTAAACGTCCTCCACAAGAAGCAGCTGTGTTTATGTATCCACTTTTCATTCATATCATTTATTAATGCGCTTATTTATTGTTTTGAATCAGGTGGGATTTCACCTGTTCTCGGGTCCGGCACTCATTTTTCACAGTGAGAAAAAGATGAAGAATGCACCCTGAGTTGATACAGAAGGAAACACATCAGGTATATACCTTCTTTTTCAAAAAACTATTATGATTCTGATATATTGCAGACATCAAACTATGCCTAGGGCTTAAAGTTACTCTCTCCCTCCTTTCTCCATTTCTAATTCTAATCAAACGTGGAGGAAAATCAATAATGAACAAGTTTTCTCCTTTGAGTTGCTGGAACCTGCTGAGGTCTGTGTTATCTATGAGTGCAAAACACACACATGTGTGCGCACTGTCTCTCACACATACACATACACGCGCGCGCACACACACGCACTCTCTCTTCCACTCGGACACCCCAGCAGCTACCCCTAGCTAATTCCAGTTCTGAAATACTTCGCACCTCTGAGGTTTAACTGCTGCAGATCTGTGTCCTCTCGTTTCCTCCCCTCCCTTAACACCGCGTCCCAAATCCCATTCACCGTCATGGCCCCACAGGGGCTGATAAAACTCCAGGGCACCCCACTTCCACGTTGTCCGAGCCACTGCCAGTGGGGAGAGGCGGAGAGATTGCAGAGGCAGGAGGACGTGCAGGAGGCACGAGTGTGGCGGGATGGGGCCCCCCCCCCCACCCCCGGCAAGATTTATGGGCCCTGTGTCACAGCCAGAGGCTGGAGGCGGTGAAACAAGAGCACTCGCGGTAATTTATTGCAGCTTGTTACGACAGACTTCTCGATGGAGGATGAAAAAGACAGGGTTAAAACAAAACCAAGGTACCCGGCGTGGTGGTGTAAACAGCAGGCCTCTCCATGCAGCCCAGGCCCCAGGCAGATGTGAAACTCTCAGGAAGTTGAGCAGATACAAGCTCCAGCCTAAGGATTCTTGTCTTACAGCCCCCATGGAGAGATGGTGACAAGGCAGAGATGGGGAGAAGACCTGGCGACAAGGCGCTGCTGGGTTTCCTTCCTTGTCCCCTCCCCCAATCCCAGGGGGTCCTGCCCTTGCAGGAGCTCTCCAGGGTCCATCAGTCCTTGCATGCTAGCTGAGGACCACGACTGGTGGGCTGCACACACCCACGAGGAACTGATCTGTTTTGGGTTGCAGCATGGATCAGATGGTCCGTGGTGGCTTATGAACAATTTCAGACCCCGGCTAGGGTTAATTCTGCCTCGCTCTCCCATTCAGATGTCGTCTGCATATACTCGAGCTAGACCCCTATTGCTTTGAAGCAGCTTCTGCTCAGGGTTGGATCCCCACAGTTTGGAGTTACGAATTAATTGAAAAGCAAATTAGATCTATAATGAAGTCTTTCTGGAAGCGCTAAAGGGGGGATCTTATTCATAACGCACTGATACTTAAAATACCCTCTCCCCACTGGACCGCTCCTTGTGTTTTTAATTATTTCACCCAACCTGCAGGCAACACCTTGTTCTACTGCGGAAATACCAAAAATCCATCCCCACAGGTTCATTATCCTTCTGCATCTCTTTCTTTTCATTCTCATTTCTTTCCTCCTGTTTTTTTTCCCCCTTGTGAAAACCTTTTTTTCATCTGTAGTTCTTTCCTCTTTCCAAGGTAAATGCAAGTTGTCACTCCACTTTTCTGTTATTGTCGTTTCTCTACATTGTATACTTTGCTTTCATTTTGAAGCAAAGAAACCATAGAACTACAAAGAATCCCCCTTAAATCCCTTGCAGGGAGTGTCAGGAAGGCCACCCCATCTGCGACACTCTCTGGGTTGGGGTGAGGTCCAGACAGGGGCTCAGGAAGGGGATGGGGGTGAGGGTGAGAGCCACTGGACAACTGTGAATTGGTATTTTCACCTCTGTTTGGGAGAAACACAAATAAGTGTGTGACACCTTATTACGGAGATTACCTTGAATCTACTCTAATTTGTTTACTTGTTTAAAGTAAATAACTTGCAAAGTGCAGCACTTCATAAAGAGCGGGTACTTGCTTGCGATTCCGCACCATGACTCGCTGCGGAGCCCATGGTGTGGGAGCTCGCTGCCAGGACCTCTCCTGCAGGAACGTGCCCCCCCACTGGATTCCCGTGTCCCCAGCCTGCGTTCCCGCTGCAGGGCTTCATTTCCTCTCCTCTGAGTGCAGCTTTGATCTTTGCTTCCCCCTGTCAGACAGCTCTGGGCTCTGGCAGCAGAACAGATGCTGGGAGAAGCCCTTGCTGCGATGCAAAGGTAAGAAGAATGTTTCTTAATAAGCAACATCGGAGATTAAAGAGATGCATTCAGCTTCATTTGGCTTGAAAGCGCCTTGCTGCAAAGCACTGATGGCATTAGTGTCCCATCCCCCTCTGCACATGCTTTCTCCAGCTCTGCAGCGCAGGGACATTCTCTTCCTTACTGAGCTTCTTCACCCCTTCTGTTTGTCCCCGCTGCCACCCTCCACCCTCTGATTTCCTACCGTGGCTGAAGCAGCTTCCAGGCAAGCTTCCACTTCTGTGCATTCTGCCAACTGGAGATTAAACCAGGACATGGGGTCGGTGGAGTGGAGTCCAGCTCTAGAATCCCATAACAGAAACTTTCGGGCCACAGTTCCTCCTCAGACCCTGATGACAGCTACTGACCAGTGCATGCGGTTCATCTGCGGCCAATTATATGGTGAAACCACATGACATCTTGTCTGTCTCTGGGCCCTCTAGTGGAAGAGGTGTGGGTCTCAGTCCACAAACTCAGGTGCTCCAGAATTGCACCAAAGTGACCAAGGGCCTTGGCCCTCCTAAAGGTTTGCTGAAAAATCACTGACACGAGGCACGTTGATTAGTAGGAGAAAAGACAGACAAATCAATGTAACATGTCTACACAGGAGCCTGGAGAATGAAGACTCAAAGAGATGGGAGAAGTTGTCCATTTTTATGTTTAGGTTCAATAAACATGGGCAGCCCTGTAGAAATACGATTGGACAAAAAGGGTATGATCTGATGCTAAGAGACTGAGTGGGGAAACCCAGCCAGGCCTGTCTGTCCAGATTCTTCTTGGCCTATCTGAGCAGCATCCTTCCTTCTGAGTATAGGGCAGGGCCCTCGCTGGGATGGACGGGTCTCATGATCTACAGTCAAAGAAGGCAGGTCAGATAATTTCTTTATGGCCAGTTTTTACACAGAATAATTTTAGGTTTTATGGCTGGCTCTTGTGAAAAGGGTTCTGGCTTTTATTACCCACCTTGGTGAAGAGGAATTTTAATTTCTATGGCCAGCCTCAAGGAAGAATGGGACTGAGATGCGGGAGGGCAGGACAAGGTCAGAAAAAACTTTTGCTCCTGATGCCTTCATGTGGGGCACAGCTTTCTGAGCCCCATCAACATATATTAGTTTTAAATTACAGTCTTTCAATTCAGATCATGGACTCAGGTACTCTCATGGACTGAATGTTTGTGTCCTCCCAAAGTCCACATATTGAAGTCCTCACCCCTAAGACGACAGTATTAGGAGATGGGATCTTTGGGAGGTAATTAGGTTTAGATGAGATCAGGAGGATAGAGCCCCATGTCAGGATTAGTGCCCTCAGTAGAAGAAATACCACAGCTCACTTTTTCTCAGTTTTGTGAGTACATGGAATGAAGATGGCTGTCTACACCCCAGGAAGAGAGTCCTCACCAGGAAATGAATTGGCTAGAATCTGGACCTTGGACTTCTTAGCATCCAGAACTGTGAGAAATAAATGTCTGCTATTAAAGCCACATAGTTTAAGGCATTTTGTCATAGCAGCCTGTCTTGGTCTATTTTCTTCTGCTGTAACAGAATACCACAGACTTGATAGATTATAAACAGCAGACGTTTATTTGGCTCATGGTCCTGAAGGCTGGGAAGTCCAAGTTCGAGCTGCTGCATCTGGTGAGGATTGTGTGGAAGCTAGTGAGAGAGCATGAGAGAGAGAGAAAGCATGGGGACCAAACTCAATCTTTTAATCAGAAGCCCACTCTTAAGATAATGTCATTAATGCATGGGAGTGGAATCCTTATGGCCTAATCACCTCTGAAAGGTCCCATCTCTCAGCACGGTTACCATGATAATTACATTTCAATATGAGTTTTAGCAGAGACATCCAAAACATAGCACAGGCTAAGTATATTAAGACAGGACCCACACCTGCAGTGTTTGAATATTAGCTTGGGCACTTGAGAGCTGTATGAACATACACACGTTATTTAACTTCTTTCTACCTTGGTTTTCTCATCTGTAAAACGGGTTTAATAATACATTCCTCAGAGGGTTATTGTACGAATAAATGGATTAATTTAAGTATAGCTCTGAGAACAGTGCCTAGAATATAAAAACATGGTGTTACTGTCAGCCATTGCCATTTCTGGGGTTCTTTATAGCTTCTTGTTTGTGCGCAGTACAGTGGGGGCTTGTGAAGAGCCAAGGTATTGGAGTAGAGACACAGTTGGTGGTTGGCCACTGTTTACTCAGATTGTGTGGACATGTGGGTCATCCAAGTACACCTGGGCCCTCTGGGTCTGGTGACTCCTTTCCACATCGATGGACTGGGGGATTCTTGGCAGAGTCATCTGTGTCCATTAACCTAGAAGCTCCCTGCATTTCTCTCTTGGACCTCCCACCTGATCCTCAGTGGTGTGACCAAGAAAGACGATGATAATTTCCAATCCTTCTAGTCTAGGATATAAGACTTCTGGAGACAGAAATTAGTGAGAAAAGTAACTTCTATTTTTCACTTTCTATCCTGCTAAACACCTCCTTAGGAAAATTGGCAGAGAATAGGATGTCAAGTGACTGAAGGTATAGAAGAAAAGATGGGAGGAGAGAAGTGGGAAAAAAAGCAAATTAATACCTGAAAGTAATGGATAAAACATCATATTTCTACCGAAGGAAATTTGAAATATATATTTTTTTCAAAATATGCCATGTTGACATGCTTGACTGATTGAAGAAACCTCAAAATATCTCCGACCTCCCTCACCCCACAATTGGCTCTCCCCAAATCCTTGAAATATTTTTACCTACCTGAGGTCCAGGCCCCCCTAGGAAAAGACTTTTCTTTTCTTCCTTTCCCTGTAATCCAGGAATATGACCACACCTGAATACTCCTTAAGAAGATAATGTCATCTTCTCTCATTTAAATTCCAAAGGGAACTATTTACCAGCTAATCTTTATTCCCCATCCATTTGGCCTTCCTAGTAACACTTTACTGTCCATGAACAGAATTCCTTTCCTCATCCCCCATAACTCATTTTGCCAGAAAGGCATATATATAAGCTTCTGAACCCCACTGGGGGACTGAATCTTGATTTTCTCAGGGTTCCCGTCTATACACATTAAGTTAAATTTGATAACTTTTCTCTTATTAATTTGCTTTATCGTGAGTTGATTTTTCAATGAACATTCCAAGGGCAAATGGAAAACATTAGGATTATCTATGAAAATTCTTGCACTGAACTCCCTCCCTCCACCCACCCCAGACCAAATGAATCATAATATTTGGGGGTGAGGCCAAGGAGTCTACATTTTAAACAACACTTTTCTCATGATATATATGTACGCCAAAGTTTGTGATCAAATTTCTGCGTTGAAAGTTTACATATATAATAACATATTTGTATCATTTCCCAAAAGGAGATCAAGAGAGAAAGAAAGTGAAGGGAAGCTGCCACCAGGAAGACCAGCCCTGGTGATTGGAATACAGGCTAAATCTTGAAATATTCCAACTGTGGGAGCCTGGAGAACAGGTATTGCAGGTGACAATGAAGGTGAGGGAGAGTGGGTCAGTGGAGTGACCAGTGCAGTCCAGAGCAAGATGGGAATTTGAGCTATGGGGGTCAAGGGGGTTCATTGAAAATCACTAACATGAGGCAGATAGATTAATAGGAGGAAAAGCATATATTTATTTAACATATGTACACGGGAGCCTTCAGAATGCAAAGCCAAGACCCGAATGGGGTATAGAGCTTATTTATATACCATCTTGAGGTTACTGAAAGTACACAGGCTCAGAGCATGGCTAAAAGAAAAAAAAATAGGTTATCGTAGTAAATTAGGTTTTAGTGGCAAGACAGTTATGGGAGGGAGAAAAGAAGAGGCGTGGCTGGAAAACATGTCTTGTTATTAATATGTAGATGAAACCTCCCAGGTAGCAGCCCTCAGAGAGAATAGATGGTCCTCTTTTTTTAGAGCTTTAAGGACATCAGACTCTCTGTTATTATTTCCTAGATCTGGACATGGCAGGGGCTGTCTGCATGAGTGCAGATTCTCCACAATCTCCAGCTGCAAACCTCCCAGAAAAAAGACAGCCTGGAATCTCCCCTTCAAAATATGTCAAAGAAGTAGATTTTGGCATAAAATATTTTTATTTCCTTCAGAGCATTCCTCCACTGACAATTGAATCTGGGAACTCCTGGAGACGCCCATGAGAGGGGCAGAGCTGAGGGCTGCCATTTGGCAGGTGGGCCATATTGATATACTAGATTTAAAGAAAAACTCTTAATCTTCTCCAAGTGTCATAAGTTAGTGGTGCCCAGTTGATATTCAGGTTATACCCTCTAAAATTATAATATAATATTCAATAATAATATCAACTAAAGACTTTAAGGTTAAAGTCTTTCCGGATTAGTGGCATTTCCCTTATTCTGATATTCCCAGCCACTCACCGATCTCAATAACTCTTATAATCAATAGTGTTTGAATATAGTTAGTCTCTTGGACAAATGTCATTAAGTTGAGAAACAATATCAGAAGATCCTGAGTTCCATACTCATGCTACCTCCTTCTGCCACTTTGCTTAAGGAGAAACCATGAAACCAGCATGGAATGTAGGCAGTAGCCGGCCACAGAATTTACTCAATAATATTTTAACCTCTGTTGTAATATTGTGATTTGTTTGTTGTAGGGGCTAGAAGATAAATGACCTCACATTTTTCTTTTCATCATAAGACTGTGAGTTCTCTTCTCTGAGTGCAAGGCTTGCTATTACCTCACATTTTTTTCTTATGCTATCACTGACCTTTGGCTCATAGTTAGTCCAAAGAATTCTACTTCCTCCACTAACTTCAGGGTTATTAAATTAAAAGGTTATATGGTGGTAGAAAATTAAACTATAATTTTATTCTCAAAGGATGGGGGTATTTGAAGTTATGCTTTATGTGGAAATTCTACATCATAAATACGTATGCTTGAACATAATCTCTGACTTCTGTATTTCTCACAGCCTCCCATAGCCCTTTTCTCCATCCTACAACTAACACACATTTTCAGAAAAGACTTTGATTTATCATTTGTAATTTAGTATGTATTTAAGCCATTGTGGCAACTTTCCCATGATTTTCAGCCGGATCACTAAACGAGGATGGAATGGCTAAAACTCCAGTTAGGGAACTTCAGACATAACTAGGCAAAACTGAAGTAGGTAATAAAAGGTTCTAAATGAGATACACATTTGTTTATTCGCTCACCGACTAGGGAGTTTAAAAATCGATACTCAAACTAATATAGAGCAAATCATATCATCCCCCTGGGATGATGAGATCCAAGATTGGTCCACGAAAAAGTTCTGTTTTGAAACATTGACTGTCTCAAACCCTGCCTTATCCATTTGATCTGCATACAAGAACTATTCTGTCTGCATTTTTGTATTTCAGGACATTTTATACTCTCTCATTTTTATTGGGGCATTATTAGAATTGGGATTTTTATATTATTCATACTTGCTCTATCTGATCAATGTAATTTTGATGTTTACCTCATCATTACTGAAGTGATGATGTAGATTTTGGTAAAAAAAAAAAAAAGGTGTGATTCTCAGGAGTATTTTCAGCTCCTGAATTCTGTGGATTGCAGGGTAGGGGGTGTTGAAAATTTCAATTGGGATTTTCAAATATGGATTGATTGGTGCTTTATATCTCATAACAGAACAAGGACCCAAAAATGTAGGTAAAATTACTAAGTGAGCACCCTTAGGACACATTAAAATACACTGGCATCCTAAATTAATGCCCCCACTGTTTATTCTGGGACATGGGCTGCTATTTTAAAAAGATGAGAAATGAAAGGATGAGAAAAGGATGAGAAAGGATGAGAAATGGAAAGGATCAGAACTACATTGATATGTAGTGAGAGACAGCTGTTTAAAATTATGAGGAAGGGCTATATACAAAAATGAATTCTTCTGAGATGAAGCCACATTGCATGTAACTATCATTCCTGCATGGATCAGCACGAAGTCAATGAGATTACATACAATGCGATAAGCCAAGTTCTTCTCTGTCCTTACAATGTCACTCTGGTGTAGTGGGCTGATTAATATCCCGCTGCCACTTGGAACACATTTGGAAATAGGGTTTTTGCAGATGTGATTGGTTAAGAATCTTGAAATGATAACTGTAAGGGTATTTGGGTAGATCTTAAATCCACTAACCGGTGTCCTTACAGGAAGGGGAGAGGACACAGAAACAGAGAGAAAAGGCAGCCATGTGACAATGGAGGCAGAGTCTGCAGTTCTGTTGCCACAAGCAGAAGAAAGCCAAGATCTACCAGATGGGGTGAAAGAGGCAAGGAAGGGTTCTGCTCTGAAGCTTTGGAAGGAGCACAGCCCTGCCCACACCTTGATGTTGGGCTTCTAGCCTCCAGAAGGGTCAGAGAACAAATTTCTGTTATTGTAAGTGACTTAGTTGGCGATACTTTGGTTAAACAGCCCTAGCAAACTAATACATCTGTGGTCACCAGAGGACTCTCCCCCACTGCATAAACTATCTCCTAGGACAGAGATCTGTGAACTGCAGTGATGCAGAAGGCAGCATACGGACTTAGAAGACAGCATCAGAATACACCTGCTTAGATCTTTCCAGCCTCACCTTTGACACTTGGGACTTTAGCAGCTGTTCTAGCCCAGATGCCACTGCGGTGAAGAGCCAACTTCATGCGGGGACAATTGGGAGGGGCTTCCCCTTGTATCTTGCCACGCTTTTCACTTTCTGCCCCAAGGCCCTATTTATTGTTGCTGGGACTTGAAATGCCAAGTGATGGTGTCCACCCACACACACGGTCTGGAAGCACCTGTGAGTTAATACACCTGTGAGTTAATACACCACAGGCAAACCTCCCACAACAGGAGAGAGGACAGTGGATAAATCCCTCTGATTCCCTCCTCCCAAGCAGATTCCGAAGCCACACGAGTTTATGCTGCCTCTCAGCAGAGGATGCTAGGAGCTCTAGCAATCGATCAGCTGAGCTTGATACCAAGCCACGGTCGGTTCTGAAACACGCCTTAGTATTACTGACTCTCCTTCTCCGTCTCGCTTTCCTTTTCCTCACTTCTTCTCCCCTGGATTGTGCTTCATAATAAAGTAGTAACATGCATTTAATAAAGCATCTGCCTCAGGCTTGGCTTCTTGGGGAACCCACGTAAAGACACAGCTTTTCAGTGGGCTGATTGACCTAAATTTCAGCAAATGTATTAATCAAACTGCTTTCAGTTACAAGTGGTAAAAAAAAAAAAAAGCTCAACTGAAAATATCTTAGGAAATTTATGAATGTATGCAATGAGAAGAGCTGCCTTCAGGATGGCTAGTCCAGGTATAAAAATATTATTGGTTCTGTTTAGCCCTATCTGTTGGCTTTTTTTTTTTTTCAATTTAGAAATAAGTCCCAAAGTCACCTCCATCCATCTTGCTATTCCCACCAGAAAAGAAGTTTCTCTCTTGCAAAATCATATATCCATGGAGGAGGGTGTGTATACTCATCCGGGGCATGCTCTACTCTCGCAGTAGAGAAAGCAGCGATGGTCGTTGTTGTGTCGTTGTGTGGGTATTGGGAGGTCAACTTCCTAGTTGTCACTCTCTCCAGGCATGCATGACATGGAGGAGATGTTCCTTAAAAAAAAAAAAAAAAAGTGGATTCAGAGCAGACAAAAGCAAGAGATTACATGGCAAAAATAATCTCCATAATTATGGTGTTCAGGTTCCGTGAGCAAACCATGAGCTCCATGCTCAGTTTCCAGGGGGTACGACATGTTCAGATTGCAGCTGAAGTTAATCAACTGTTTCCCAAATGAAGTATTATTTTTTTCCTAAATGCCATCTTTTTTCTTGTTTTTATTCTGCCATGCATCCTAAAATCTTAACCAGTCAAAGTGTGATCCCCAGACCGGCAGCATACACATTACCTGGGTGCTTGTTAGAAATGCAAAATCTCAGATGTCCTGCCACTTAATCAGAATCCTCATTTTAACAAGGCCCATGGTTGATTTGTATGCACGATAAAATTTGGAAGGCACTTTTCGAAGTGTCCTGTGTGAAGACAAACTGAATCCCCGAAATAGGTGACGGGAAAGCATCCATTGGGCCTGGAGAGAATGACAAGTTTTAAGAGGGGAGCAATACTTTTGTCGCTGGGAAAAAATGCTGTCATATTTTTTAATTAAACCTAAAACTGATGATCAAATAAAACTATTCATTTCTTAGAAGAGCAGGCAACCTTTCCCCAGAGAGAATTTATTTACACAACCAAGAAGATTATGGACTCAACACCTGCACTCTTTCACAGAGATTATACCAAGGTGTGATGTTTCTTAAAGGAATGAAGTGTAAAAACAGATCTTGCAAAGTAAAACTGTGGTCATTTAATGAGTTAGCTAGGAGGGACTTCAGGGAACTCAAATGTTATCTAAAATTCCATCTAGCCAAAATATTTATTTAGAGTGTTAGAAACAATATTTCTGCATAATTAGGAGGTTAGAAGCAGGTGTGGTGAAGCATCATCCAGAAGTTTAGTAATGCATTATTTGTGGAAGTACTGTTCTTCCCACACTGTGCTCACTTGAACATCAAAGTTCAGAGAACAACCACCACCTTTGACAAGAAAATATTATTCTTGTCTTTAACATCAGAGGAAAGTGCTCACAGACAGAGATGGGTTACATGGCTGGAGAAACAGAAGATGCTAAAACTTCTTCAATATTAAAATGCAAAAAGA